>VUQI01021079.1:0-11886 GCA_015106735.1 Paratilapia polleni | reverse complement strand
TAATTTATTATTTAATTTTTTTTTTTTTTTTTAAAGTAATAAATTTTTTTTTTTTTTTTTTTGCCAAGTGCATCTTCAACTATTCATCAACTGGAACAGGCTTTTTGCACATTATTTCATGTTTAGTTTCAGGTTGAGTTGGACAGATGATTTCTCCAGATGGTCCTGGCTGGATGTCACAGTAATGACCTACATAAATGACTTGTCGCTCTGTCTCTGCGCACCTTGACTGACATTCTGCACAATGTAACCATGACATTCATTAAAAAAAAAAAAATCACATTTTCATCATCAAAAATGCACTTATAGTTACAGTTTAACAGCATAAGGGTAACTATAATGTATAATGTAGTAAGATGTCTCCAATCTGAAGTTTTTTATGTCGGTCACTTATTATGTGATAAATCTTTAAAAAAAAAACAAAAAAAAAACCACCTCTAAAGTACTAAAGGGCATCTTCTGTGTTAAAACAAACAAACAACAAAAAAGCACAGAATTTGAAGCCACACTCATTTGTCTTAAGGACCATAGTGCATGAGTGGAAACATTAGCCCTCCTGTTCCTTTGTCTCCCGCCTTGAACACAGCTTCATGATTTACAACTGTTGAGGAATGTCTGAGAAAAGATCCACTTTTATGATTCCAATATTTCCAACTGCAGCTCTTTAAAACACATTCATCTGTAGATGTAGAGTAAGGGACTTCCTCTGGGCACAAGGTGTAGGGGCCAGATAAAGGGTCTTGGTTAAAGGAAGTGTCACCAGAGGTTAACTGGAATTAACTCTCTCTCCTGTCATTTCACTGTGATCCCATATGTTGCATGCCAAAAAATTCAGATGCTGGTATCTTGATGCAACCCATAGTTGGCAGGAAATATTGTTGCAAGCAGAATGATTACCTGTGAATGCAGCACTGGTAGAGAGGGATTAATCTGTTATGAGAATATTTTACTTATATACTCATTTTGAAAAGAAAATACAAACTTGTACTCACACATTCACCTGACCTGCCAACACACTTCTCATTAGCCTGTGGAGACAGTAAGTCAGATCAGATAAACAAATGAGATCAGAAGAATAGCACATTTTGTGCATACACTTATAGCAACAGCATTAACCATCCATTGTAAACACATCTGTTTAAAACATAAGTGGCATCATTTGCATAAAATTGGCTGAACTGTCATACAGCATAACCTTCATTTGCGCTGTGTGATTTATTGATGACAGAGGTACTACTAGCTGAGAAGTTGAAAAAATGATGATACAGGCAGGCATTTACCATTGCAGTTTTAACATTGATGGATTTTTCTTGGACCTCAGTAAATAGAACCTTGCTTCCATCAGCGGAGGCAGCAGTGGTTCCTGGGATGGGATTATCCGGGTAAGAAGTTTTTACTTCGAATGAGTTGTTTTTAGGAACAACAGGCTTAACTGAAGATTGTCGGCCGTCAGTGGGAGCTACACTTGCTCTTGGCGCAGCAGTGGTAGCTACAGCAGCAGTTGAGCCCCCAGCCTGTGTCACTGACAATACAATTTAAAGACAGTGCTTTGTCAATCGCCAAGTCTTATGTCACAAAAGCCTGTCAGTATATATTTTGAAACAACTTTAAATTAGCACTCTCTAAAATCCACTGAAATTGGCTGGAATCCAGTGCTATTCTCAAATCTCACTATAAATCTTTTATAAAGGTTCCTACCAATATTGGCTATAGCACTGGCCGGTTGATGAGTGGTTGGTTCTTGACAAATCACTACACCTGAAGGAAGGGAGAGCAGGTGATACAGAAAAAGACAATAGAGAATGAGAAAGAGAGAGAGATTACAAATTAAACCCTTTGTATTTAAAATGGTGAAAAACTCTTGCATGAATTACACCATTTGCTCCATATGTTTTATCATTTCATTTCTTGCAAGTGTTTGTAAAGTTTGATGCCAATCAGAAAAAACTGAGACAACTGTGCGTTTGCCTATTATTTTTTTGCAGTGTGAATTGAAAGTATAATGTAATTTCCTGTGATAAAGTTAGCTAGCTGTATGTTACAGTTAAAGTCTTATTTTGAACCCATTTGTTTGCATTTGCTTCAGTCTTGCAATTCAAATGTTATGATTCTTAGGCAAGTTCTGGTGTTATAAAGTATACAGTTCATCCTGATGTCTGATTATTTATATTTATTATTAAAAGAGATAAGATTATTTATTAAAAGAGATAGTGATGTCATTGGTAAGTCTGATTTTAAATGTAGCCTACAAATTCTGATGAACACAATCAGGAACTACTTGAAGTACAATAATTGCCTCCATGATGTGTGTGCCACCGCCTCTGCTGCAGTTTGAACTGTGTTAAATATACCAAATCATGCAAAACTAGTGTAGTTAACTTCTAGTCATTTCAGTTCACTCATATGTACAGGTTCTTTCCAACTCATGCAGCAACTTTTGCCTTCACATTATTTGTAATTCTGAGTCACAGATATCAAACATCAAGAATTTCTAACACTTGGTTTTCCAAAGTTATCCCAATGCAGTACCTCTGGCAGTTGCATCAAAATAAAGTCAAATATTGACACTGATAAACTCTATAGCTATAGACTGTGTCCAGTTTCACTTGCTAATGAACTGAAATAAATAGCCTACCGTATAAAACACAACAGCACCAAATTAAGCTTACATTGTTGATCATTCTAATAACTATAGTTATATATAGCACCTTTAAGAGAAGAGTTTACAAACTGGTTAGACAGACACCCAGATAAGCAGTAGGCTTAACCACTATGGAATAACACATGAAGGGGGCTTTGCTTGTTCTTCCCAGTCTGCAGAGGGAAGAGGAGGAGCACCTCACAGTGTGAACAACCAGTGTTATAGTGAATGCACTTGATGTACTGTAAAGGAAAAAAGCACAAAGGGAAAATTACTACTAGTTCTCTAAGATCATAATTAAATCCCACTCTTTTTATGTAAAGATCTGTGAAACGTTTGTATAAGGGAGGTCAAAGCAGTGGGTAGATTAGAACAGCTTGTCCTGGTAATTTAAACCTCAAGCCCATCTCAAAGATGCCAAAACAGTTTGGCATGTTTTCTCAAGGGCACTAACTAATTAGTACTCACATATGTCTTACTTTTTACTCTCTGCATCATATGCAAATGAGCAGCTCAGTAAAAAGGTCATGACCTCCTGACCACACATCCATCTCCTCGATGAAATCCCATTTATGTAATAACTTTAGGATACAGTTTGGGAATCCAATCTCACATTCATATTATGACTGAACATTAACTTTATGAGTATTTTTATATATTGATAATTAGAAACAATGTTATTAAACTGAAATGTTTAGATAGCAAGCTACTTTAACTTGAATTGTTTAATAAATGCTACAAAAAGAGAGATATATAACTTTGTAGTACAACTTTGCCACAGCCATGAAGGGTAAATGAAGCAACATCAGCATCAGGGATCACCCTGCCTACTGCATGACAGCGGTGTAATCCAATTCATCCTGAACTTCCACACACTTCCCTCCGCATGGAAGAAACCCAGTGTAGTGTGTAAACAATTTAACATCTAACCAAAACTATTCTGCAATCAGAGGAAAATGTTTTTGGTGCACCACTGCCATTATTTAGTTAATCACCAGATACATTTATAGAAAGTGGATTTGAATGTTTAGCATGTGTTTGTAATCCTATAAACATGGTTAATTTGAACATACTCTGGATAAGAACCAAGCAGACTTTGGAATGTTTTCACCCAAAGCAAGAGGTAGTGTTATACCATTTTTCCCCAGCTGTGTGTTCTATCTAGACAACGGCATCAACTGGTTGAACATTGACCAAAGCTGGCCATATGCTACAATTTAATTTGCAAAGGGGGGCACAAATCTGGGCTATCAGAACCTTCAACTAATTATGATTTAATCTGCTTTGTTAAATATGTCAAACATATTTAGCCAGCCTACCGTTTATGTCTTGTGACTATAGATATTTGTTAGAACAGTATTTATGGAAGATTTTTGAAGCACTTCACTTTCTAAGCAGTTAAGCCGTGTGTGTTGACTGTAATACTGCGAGTCCTTTTTTCTTATCATTTATAATTGAAAGCTTTTTCACTGTCCCAGAAAAAAGTAATTACATTAATGTTGAAACTTTACAGAACATGCCAAAAGTTTATAGACAGTCTCTACTGTGGACAAAGACAACTCAGACAGCTGGGTCTCACTATATTTCCAACCAGGCCCCCCAGTCTCAACATGAAGCCTTAGGACATCCAGTCTCAACACAAACACAGGGAAACATACATAACACTGCATAAACACAACCCTGGTCTCTCTCCAGAGAGACTCAGATAGGTTCAGAGAGTATAAGGCCAATGCTTTTGATTATGTAACCTCTAGGTCTGAGTAAATCTTAGCTTTTTGCTGCTCGGCTAGATCAAGTGGACTTCCTGCCCTGGCTGTCCTCCTTTTAGTCTGGGTGTTCTACCCCTTGATGAGGTGTGTAGCCAGATGTAAAGAATTAAATCATAGGTTAAAGAGTATGTGGTTGGACAAATTAACATTACTGGCCAGACAAAAGCTGAAACTTCTTTGGCAAATGACAAATGTGATTTGGCAGAGTCCCTTACAACACCTGCTGTATCTGCTGACAATTTTAGAGCATGTAGCTCCTGGCAAGTGCTTTGTTCTCTTAACAAAGATTTACAGGACCACGATGGTTTGCAACATGCTGCAGGAGTAATAAGTTGCTGGTCTCAAGTCTAACTCAACTGTACTTCATGTACTTGACTTTACATGCCAGGGGGATGTAAGCAACTCCTAAAATCAGATATGCTGTAAACACTAGATGTCAGGTCCAAAAATAAAGCAATAATAATCCCATGGGAGACCATCAAGAATTTCAGAACCAACTGTAGTGGATTATTTGCAGTAATGGATTACAGTAAGAAAGGTCATTACTAAATTGGCAACCTGGATTGCACATCATCATTTACATATAGATAAGCTCGGTGTAAGTTGGTGAACCATATACTTCCAAGGCATTGAGTCTATAGAGTCGATAGAAGTCTGAGCAGGGAAGCCACAGTGATAAGGTGTAGGGAGGAGGCTGTGTATTATCATCGACTGACACAATGAAGTTGCTATGAAACCCAGATCTTTCATTTTTACATTTGGTTTTGTTTCCTTCCAGACACCTTCCTTTCACCCCTCCAACTCCCCCTTATGCACTAACAGATGCAACAACATAATTTTATGAGCACAGCGCCAGAATCAAGAAGCTAGAGAATGTACAAAGCATAGCATTCTCTGGAGGGAGTACAGTCAATCTGAAAAGCAGTTGCCTTGGTAAGTCAAGATCGAATACAGATTTTACTCATTTGTAACTACTTTAACTTTGAAAGTCTGACTCCAATATGTTCATTTTAATGGTAGTTTCAGGTCCACTTCTGAGAATGCATGCATCTTGACTTCAGCATCTTGTACTGCTGTTTCTCTAATGATAAAAGACTGAGAAAATTAAACTTTTTACATTATCCTGTGCTTGTCTGACAATTTTATCAATTTTTTTTTAGCTTTTTCACTCCATTTAAAGGTTTCATCTTACTGCAGTAGAGACAGTGATGGGTCCAGTAGAAACAATGATGAGAGTACCAACAATAACAACATCCTTTTTTTTAGCATCAGATTTTGAGCTCTTCCTTTGAATCCATTGGTCCATTGGACCCTGATCAAGTTAAAATCAGTGAGCTAACTTTCAGTTAAAAAAGCACACTGCATGAGTGGATTCTGCTACGTACTATACTTGGTATACTTGGTCTGACTTTATCACCCTCGTCATTACTTTACTTGCAACCAGCTCCAGATAAACAGGCCATTTATATCTGCTGTATGTGTGCTTAGGTACGAAAATAATTTTAAATTTTAAATTTTGATTTCCCATGTCCCTGTCATGGGAAATGACGAGAGTATGGAACCAACATTTCTCACAGCCTTTATCTTCCTGAAGTGTAGCTGCCATTGTGACTGCCATTCCAGCTTTTTTGCAGGAAATTGCAGTAAAAACAAACATTGTCACACCTGATTAAGTGGTTGCAGTCAGAGAGTATGAGCAGGGGACAGCAGTCCTTTACTTATGGTATTTGAGGATGAGGCCTGCTTCCTCCCTGGGGAAACTGGGGAGGAGGCCTAGAGAGGGGGATGAGTGGTGCAGCTGCAGTAAGTCTCCTTGGGGAGCACTTTCCCTCCCTACATATGTGCTATGCTGTGAAATCAGTAACATCATGCAAAAGGAGAAAAGCCTCAGCCCTAAATCTTGGGACTTGGATTTGACCTCCACCCAGACTGTGGAGACAACACCTTGGATGTCATAATGAGCCACACCCTCCTTCCATTACTTAACCAGATGTCCACAGTAGACCCCAAAGTCTCCCCTCACTCCTTCCTACGCCTATTCCCTATTAGGAAAAACTCTACTTTATCTTTTCAAATTAATCAGGGATTCTTTTCAGTTCTATAGGCCCTCAAGAAAATAGAATATAGAACTGAAAAGTGCTCTAGACATTCAGTCTTATTCTTAAATTGCAAATTGTGATTTTTAAAATTTTCTTTTAATCAAAGGACAGTTTAATTTGACTGAAAGTAGTAGTAGCCCAACAACAGCAGTAGCTCCTGCAATAAAACGTGAACGTGAGAACTATTTTTGTTTCTGCACAAACGTATGGCAGAAGTTGACTTTTTCCACCCTGCCCACACCCCTGATGTTTTCAAACAAAACACAGCACACATTTGAGGAAAAAAAATTAAAAGAATTAACAACAGGCTTGGAATGTTATCCATGCACGTCCTATGACAGGATGTGCCTGTCACAGCACGCCATATGCAGTGACCTCTTCCAACTACAGAGGCTGCTGGGGACTACAGATAACACCCATCACCAGACACATACTCCTGGAGTAGGATTACAATATCTACTGTTATGGGGTTACAGCCAGGGTCTGCTGTCTGCATTATAGTGAGCCGATAAGCAGATTTTTTACAAAAGCCAGATTTTCTTTCTATATTTTGTATGTTACAGGACTGACAAAAAGTCCTCGAGCAAAAAAGCAAAAAAAAAAAAAGGTAACATTACTGATAGCAGCCACTGGCTTTTATTCAGCCTCTAATTTACTCATCAAAATAGTTTCAGCAGGGCAGTGAAACTCAAAACCTATGTTTCCAAAACAGTCCATCCATTTTCTTAGTGTATTAGAAACTGAACACACCAGCTGCTCCAAGAGGCAGCGAGCTGCTCTCTTCTCTATCCATGGACTGACTCCAGCTGCTGTTTCAAGATACTTTGTGGGGAAGTTTGAAAAAAAAAAAGAGACTGAAACCTGTAGCCCTAACACAATCTGGCTTTGATATGACTGAAACTAAGGAGCCAAAGTGAAAGAGGAAGCGAGAGAAATAACAGCTTTAATTTGAAAACCTTCCATATTTCTAAACTATGCAGTTTCTCCTACAAAAGAAAAACTTGCACAGAAACACATACTTTACAAATGAATATGGTGTTCCAACCAAAGCCCTTTAAGAACAGCAAAGGGGTGCAATCTTGTGTTTTCAATTAGGCTGTATATAGTATGCCTTCAACAATGTGCCATTTACCAAACATTAATTACCAAGAGCTATTATTTTGGCAGTCAAAAAGCCCCATGAAGGCTCATTAAGAGCTTTTATTCCCATGGGTAAACAGTATAGCCCTCTTTAAAGACATCCCAGCCTGGTTATCCAACATAGATTATGTGCTTTATGTAGCGATTGCATTTTACTGGTGTTATGACAACGTCATAACTTTACATAAGTCAGTATGAGGACAATCTGTTGCTTAAGTTTTCGTTTGAAACCAACAAGAAAAAGCAAGGGATGACACAATAAGTGGATAGTTTTTCCCAGTTCTTGTTTTGGAAATCACACAAATTTTGGGGATGTTCATTAGCTGAACATAGAGCTGATCTTTATCTGAGCAGAGATATTAAGAGTTTCTCATCTTCAGGACATCTCGTATTGCCAAATTTTCAGTGCAGAAAATAAATGAGAAACTAAAGGGGATTTTTTTTCTTTATAGTGGTAAAACCTAGCAGCTGTAAAATTGCAGCAGGGTGCCAGGGGAACAAGGAACAATAAGCTCACCAGAACAGTGGTAATTGGAAAAGGAAGATCTGAATGGTCGTACAGCTTCTGCTTTTCATTAAGATTGTTTCACAAGGTAAATATTGTTGCTAGACAATCAATTTATTGAAG
Source organism: Paratilapia polleni (assembly GCA_015106735.1). Lineage (NCBI taxonomy): Eukaryota > Metazoa > Chordata > Actinopteri > Cichliformes > Cichlidae > Paratilapia > Paratilapia polleni. The sequence goes on along the minus strand of VUQI01021079.1, from coordinate 3,609 downwards.
TCAGCTCCTTTTCCTGGATGATCATTTATTTAGTGGTTTTGTTTTCTTTTCATTAACATGATTTTTGGAACAGAGTTCATTGGAACTAAATTAAGATAATTCAGAGGGGAATACATTTCAAAATGCGATTGTGCTGATGTGGGCTAGGAGATGAGGTATCAGAATGTACACTGATGACAGCCTGTTTGTTCGCATACTTTCATTATTTTAGGTGTAGTCTGACCTGGCTCTCACGTTTAGAAATCACTAAAGTAAACTGGTTGGTTTTACAGAACACAGGCTCCAGGTTTAATTACTTTGCAAGCTCCTCCACCATGACTTTGGGCCCAAGTGGACACACACCCTAGCCTGACATAAGACCACGATCTGCCAAAGCTTATATAAAAGACCCACACCCTCCAACCGATGACGTGAATCAAACTTCATCATCACAACCTGGGTCTGAAAAAATGCTGGTCAATAGCTGAGGGCCACGAGACAGAGAGTGCCAATATTCTGCCTATATTTACACTGGCAGTGCAAAGTTGCTGTCTGAGAAAGAAAGTTTCAAAAATTTGTGTGCAGGGGCATATCAATGTTTATTTTTCACTCTCTCTAAAGTCTGTGCTGTCCCTTTAAAGCATTTAAAGCACTTGTACACACACAAAGAAATGCACACAAGCACTTTAACCAAATTTGGAATATTCCAACCTTGAGTGAAATCTCTTTTAATGTGGTATGTTCTAGCAGCAATTGTTATAGCCTATTCTGCTCTGCCTGAGGCCCTGACTTAGCAACAGAAACAGTCATTGTAGATGACAAGCTGAAATAAGTGAGACAAGATGTTTTTCCCCTTCTCCAAAGCAGATTTAAAGCTTGGGTTTTCCCCTGAAATCTTGAGAGAGAGATACAGCTTATAACATAGTCCAAGAGGCAATGAATGACATCATCCAAAATTTCAGTCCATGCCCATTTCAGCGCTACATATTCGCACGCCTGCATAAATACTGAATTACAGCCACGGGAAGTGAGAGCATAAACTCAATCTGTTTGCTGGAGAGTCAGGATGAGAGACCTGCTTATATGTGAAAAGGATGTTTGCTCTGATAAACCAAGTGAGAAATTCTGGGGTTGAAAAATGAAGCCAACTTTGTTCCAAAAACAGGTTGCTTGAATGGCCACATGAGACTGGTTCCAAAAGCAAGTCAGTGTCTGAGACGCCCATGTTAATATTTCAACAGTAGAAATAAACATGTTTGCATCCTGATACACAAAACAGTTTTGGTCTCTATAGCTGACTTCCACCTTATGATAACTGTACGGACAGACAGGTTTTATGTAACTTGCCCTTTTGAATTCTATTATTGTGTTGTTTGAAATTATATGTAATTAAGACATGCCTGCTTTGACTTACAGATGCTCAGCAATTAGTTGTACTGATTTTCTCCAGCCACAATCAGCATACCATTTAATATTCCTTATTAAATTAGTCAGCTTGCTAACCAAACTGACTAGCTAGTGCTAGCATGAACTGATAACTCCTGAGCTCCAACCTCTAGTCCAAATGTGGTAAGATGGTGATGATAAAATGCCAGACTCAGTGCTTCAAACCAATGGATAACATCACGGTGGTTAAGTCCTATGAGATAAACAGCCAAATCGAGCGCGCTCAAGCTTAATCCTGTCGCTCTTCCATCTTGATAAACTAAACAAACTCTAGATTGCCTGAATCCACACTTAACATGAATAGTTCTTTTCACAGCTTTTGCAGCAACTGTACATTACCACTAAGCCAAAACGTTTTGAAAAACATCCTCTGTAATATGCTGTTGATCCAACGCATGCCACCAAAATCACTCCAGCTAAATGAGGAACTCTATCTCTGTAGGCGCCTTGCATCTGGTTGGCCCTTCATTAGAGCAGTTTCAGTAGCTACTGCTGACTGAAAACACCCTGTCAGGCTTTGACATTTTGAAAATGCTCCAACCCAATTGTTTGGTCATAGCAGTTTTGCCCTTGTGAAAAGTCTTTACACCTGTCCATTTCTCACACATCCAACATGTCCAAAGTGAGAACCAACATTTCAGTTACCACCTAATACTCTATATCCAAGACCTTGACATCCAGTGCTGTTACAAAATAGTCAGGATTGTTCATAATGTCAGGATGCCACATTGTCACAGACTTTGCATGACACGGGACTTTGCTAAAATGTGTTTGCTGGTTTCCATGGTTCCCAGATATCAGAGAGAAAAACAGATAGGGGGAGGGAGGTTTGATATAAACTTCCTCACTCCATTTGCTTTTGTCAGATTCACAATGACTGCTAAATCTGATATTGCATTGATCAAACGTCCTGATCTACAATAATCGCATAATGAATCAGATGCTACAAGATGAGAGATTTGATTCAAGGCTCTGCATTTATCAGGGAAGACTTGGAAAACCAGCCTTCTTTATGTAGATCAAGACAACCAGAAAAAGAACCATTAAAACTGTCTGTGTCTTTGAATGAACTATGACATCATCAAGGGCCAGACCACTGACCCATAGTCTACACTACTACCACCACAGAGGCTCATATTGTGAAAAGATATCAGTGAAGCGACAGATTGTCTCTTCTGACTTAGCTAAGGGTGAGGACCCATGCAAACTATATCAAAACAAAAACCAAAATAACGACACATACACAGGTGATAAACACAGAATCGTAGAACTGGTAGGATGAAGACACAGCAATCGATCACGTATAATTAGGTAAGAAATGTTCCATTTTTGTTTTTCTGAGAAATATGTGACCATGCCACTGCAAATTCACATCACAATGGCAGCTGGAAACAAGCGTCAACAATATATCAGCTTTTTGTGTGATCAAAGGACAACTGCTGGATGTGGTAAAGAGCTGAGGATGGGTCAGTAGACTTGAGACAACACACTTGTGGCGTTCTAAAGTAAAGATCAGAAGCTGTCTGCTAAAACCTATAACAAAGGTGCAATGCTTGTGCCTTTTTTGAAAAGCTAATCAAGATCAGTGCTGTATTGTTTGCATTTAATACATGAAATCTCCTTAAAACTTTAATATCAAAAATAAACTTTGCAAACTGATTTACAAATAGAGCAAAAAGCAACAGGGTCATAGTTGAAATCATAATAAGAAGTGGCTGAAAACAAAATCAGTTAATTTAATTAAACCAAATTCTTGATATAATAAAACTAGACTAGATTAGACTAGACTAGTTGTTTTTCAAGCAACAACTGTAATAGACCTCAGTTTAGACCTCAATGCAGCATTCGATACTGTTGACCACAATATTTTACTGCAGAGATTAGAACATACCTTGGGTATCAAAGGAATTGCATTACAGTGGTTTCAATCATATTTATCAAATAGACTCCAATTTGTTCATGTAAATGGGGAGTCTTCTTCACACTCTAAGGTTAATTATGGAGTTCCTCAGGGTTCTGTGCTGGGACCAATTCTATTTACATTATACATGCTTCCCTTAGGCAGTATTATTAGAAAACACAGCATACATTTTCATTGCTATGCAGATGATACCCAGCTGTATTTATCCATGAAGCCAGATGACACACACCAATTACCTAAACTACAGGCATGTCTTAAAGATA
>VUQI01021078.1:4282-17091 GCA_015106735.1 Paratilapia polleni | reverse complement strand
GGATGCAAACCTTCCAAAAAGTTCAACTTTTGTCTCATCAGTCCACAGAATATTTTCCCAAAAGTCTTGGGGATCATCAAGATGTTTTTTTCTCCTTGGAACTCTCCCATGGATGCCATTTTTGCCCAGTCTCTTTCTTATTGTTGAATCATGAACTCTGACCTTAACTGAGGCAAGTGAGGCCTGCAGTTCTTTACATGTTGATCTGGGTTCTTTTGTGACCTCCTGGATGAGTTGTCGATGTGCTCTTGGAGGAATTTTGGTAGGCCGGCCACTCCTGGGAAGGTTCACCACTGTTCCAGGTTTTCTCCATTTGTGGATAATGGCTCTCACCGTGGTTCACTGGAGTCCCAAAGCCTTAGAAATGGCTTTGTAACCCTTTCCAGACGGATAGATGCCACTGTTTTTGTTTCTCATCTGTTCTTGAGTTTCTTCAGATCGTGTCATGATGTGTTGCTTTTTGAGATCTTTTAGCCTACTTCACTTTGTCAGACAGGTTCTGTTTAAGTGATTTCTTGATTCAACAGGTCTGGCAGTAATCAGGGTGTGAGTGTGGCTGGTAAAATTGAACTCAGCTTTCCAAAAATTGTGATTAATCCCAGTTAATTCATGATTTAACAATGGCAATTACTTTTTCACAGAGGGCCAGGTCGGTTTGGATATCTTTTTTCCATTAATAAATGAAATCATCATTTAAAAACTGCATTTTGTGTTTACTCAGGTTAAAAAAATAAGAACTCTGGAAGGGGGCAAATACTTTTTCAAGGCACAGTGGCTCTTGTGTTTTTTGCAGTTTCTCTGGGCATTGCATGGTCTGACCTTGGGGTGAATTTGCTGGGACATCCACTCCTGGGCAGAGCGTGCTCCAAAATCAGCAAACTGCCAAAACTTCTGCTTTTACAGAAGCACTCACACTTGCTGATGATCAGTTAATCAAGCGCATTTGATTAGCAGTGCCTGGCTGCTACTTGCACTCTTAATTCCTATGGAAACAGTACTTAGTTTTTCACAGGACTGCATAGAGTCCTGTGAAAACTTTCTTTTTCACATGACTCTAATTGTTGCTGCCCCTTGTTTGTATAGTTGCAAACCAGTTTTTCTTTTTCTTCTACTCCACTAAATGTAATTTGCAGAAAAAGTCTTGTTCTTTTTTCCAGTGGATGTCAAGCTAGATATCTTAAAGGGTTACTCCAACAATTAAATGCTTCACTTTCATATTGTCAGTTGACTCACAAGGAGATGGTTTTAAAAAGAAAGATCAAAATCAAAGCAATAGAGACAGAGGTGTCCTCAGATTTTTTTATTTAGTAAAGTTCAAACTCTAACAACACTGGATCCCATAGTGCAACTCACTATCATCTTGGACATGCCATATCCTAGCGGGTAAATACTCACGTCCTTCAAATTCCATACCTAGGGTCTGGAGCCTTATTAAAGACGTTTGAAGTGTCGAGCCAGATCTGTTATAACCTTGATGATATCATGAAGGTCATTTTACTTTACAAAGTGTTTACACAGGCTGAATAGTACTCATAATGATGAGCAAACCAGCCTACTTGTGTAAAACTGGCAGAGAGATCCTTTAATTGGCTCTGGTGCATTTATGCAACATTACACTTCAAACGTGCAAACTGATGGTATTCCCCCGACTCTCCCTGATAACCATTAAATAGTGTGAATCAAGGTAAAAATACTGGAGATAGAAAGCAGCCCCAACTTGTAAGATCACTCACCACTTGCTGTTTATTTACAGTGTTCTGGCAGAGATAGCATTAAGTTTGGAAAAGCAGACTTAAGCTATAAATTTGTCTGAAGATGTAAAACCATCTGAGTAAAAAGAGACAAAGCATCTTCTATGACCCATTCCTGCTGGGTGAAGATCGTGCGGTCAGAAGTTAAATCATGCTGCAAACAGCATCGACCCGCGGGCAGCTACCCAGCCAGTCAGTGGAACAAAAGTCACTCAGCATCTGGGCTAAATTATGCTCCATCCTCTGGACAAAGAGCAAATCTCCACCATCCATCTTGATGTCCTGACATGTAGCGCCTGTCGACTTTAGTGCCCAGCTTGCTCGGCCTGCTGTGTGTCCCCAGTGTCAGCGGCATCTCTCAGGTCCCCGCGGACCCCACACATATACCCCCATACATCATACTGGGAGATCAGAGCATTGAGCTGCTGCTCAATAAGTCAGCACAGACAGCAAGGTATCGACAACTTTCAGCTCCAGATGGGATTTGAGTTAAAAATGCAACAAGGGGCTTTACTGACTTGCTTTTCTTGCCAGATGTTTAACAGTGGCTTTGATCCTGTAAAAAGTATGTTATGCGTCTGTATGAATCTCGTGTCCTGTTATGGGGCTCACAAATGTGTTTACTACACTATTCTTGATCATTTCTATTAAAAAGGACTCAGTGTTTCAGACACACACCAAATTTATTTTTGTAGAAGGGTTACTCAGTACAGAGAACTAAAGCTGAGGGCAGTTTAAATGTATGGTTGACACAAACTACTTTGTGCAAAGTGTCACACAGCCACATCTAAAGGCATAATTATGCCTTAATGGCCACACTCAGACACAGCATGAAAACCCTGCCATCACGGAGAGGGCAAAGAGGCAGTAATCGCTCAAAGCGGGAAAAATGGTGTGCATTTTCAGACAGTTTTTCCTCTGAGGTTTTCATGGCGCTGCACTTACTTGAACTCACAAGAAGTGACAGAAAGTATGCAGCATATAGAGAAAAAAAAAGAAGCTCAGTTCATAGTACCTGCCCAATCATTACAGTTGAATTTTGCACTCTGAGGAGCACTTAGCTTGAAGCGTGTGTTGTGGCCTTTCTGTTGATCCCAGTTTATTGTTGTAATCTTCAGTTCTTTGTTTGCTCTGATGTTTCCTGAGCGCCTTTCTTTTCCTTGTGCCTCATGTGAGTTTATTCTTGGTCCCCCTCTTTAATTTATTTCCTGCTTTATTTTGAAGATTACTTCCTCAAGTGGCTTTCTAACCACTTTTAACGTCCCCTTTTGTTGCTTTTCCCACCCTCCTTAGTGTCTTGATGGAGTTCACCTCTACATATGTGTTTAATATAGTGCCATCAGCTTTAAAGGGTAAAATTATTAAAGGTATATACATATGTATATCTTCTTGTGTGTTATCTCATCATTACTGGAAAGATGCATTTCTGTTGGACTTTTAAAATACAATTTTCCGACATTTTAAACATCACAAATGAAGTTCCATTCTCCTCCTCTGCATTGGGTAAAGATCAGACATAAAGGGGAAAAATGGAAAGTATCCACATTGGAAAAAGGAAAAACTATTCATCCCTCTGTGTCATCATCAAGCCAAAAATCTGTCTTTGACTTTACAAATCCCAGAAACATAACTCAAAACCAGTGTAAATAAATCCAAATCTGCTTTATGTGAGTAGGAATATACTACTAGATCTAAGTAAGAAAAATGTCACTTAATTTAGTATAATTTAGTGAACTGACCCTTTACCAGAAATACAGTGGAAAAAAAGGATTGAATATGATGCAGAGTTTACACAGAAGTGCTTTATGGCATGTCTGGCCCCAGCAGGTAGAAGTGCATCCAGGTTTCAAACGCCATCTGCCCAGTAATCACCATCTGGTTTGCCTTCTGAGCTGCACTTCTGCTTCAGCATGGATTCCTCCTGTCAGCGCCGTGGACTGTTTGTAAACATCGTCTCTTAGTGCTGTCTAACTGCGTTATCTTAAGTCCAAGAGCAGATAAGAGAAAAACAGAGCGACTGGCTTCAAAGCAGCCAAACTCCCTGAACCGGAGCGACACACACGCCAAAAAAAATGTAATCAGGGGCTTTTCTCCTGGCCATCGCTGCACAACTGGAGCTGCGATATACTCTGCTGTTTGTATGTGTGGTGGTAGTGGTTTAGGGGGTCATGTTTGTTTAAGCTCTGTCTTTCCCTCAGTGGGTCAGGCTTAGGTTTATAGAGGTATAATTCTGTGGTGAAAGTGCTCAGGATCTTACAAGTTTTCTGAGTTTTCCTTTGCTCCATTGATTTCTGCTGTTTAAACAGACACATAGTGAAATCAAAGCCGCTCTAAAAAGCTCCTGTATTCAAAACACAGGCATCCACACAAATGCCATGTAGGTGCAATAGCCTTTTCTTATTTTGTCTTTGGGTTCTCCTTGTACCTATTAGATGGTCTACCAGTGCAGCATGTCTCTGAATTTACACTCGTTTCCAGCTCCTGATAAATCATCATCCTCTGTGGAGTTTCATAGCAAAGAGAAGAAGTGACCAGAATGATTATAGGCTGCTTTTTTATTACGTGAATGACATCATGATTGTAGATCAAGGAATGGTATGGTTTTGGAGATCACACAGCGCAGTAAATTGCACAGTAGCTGTAGCGTGCAGTCTGACATTTTTGGCTAAATGGTTGATGCAGAGGAAAGTAGAAGGTGGGCAAAGGGAGAACTGCATGCAAGAACTCACTAACACATATATAAAATGTGCTCACATAACCTGCAAGCAGAGAGGCTGTCATGTGGCTTTAATCTGCCAGTTTAACAGGGTGGTCTTATTACTTTGAGTTACACCTGTCAGATAACCTATCAGAGAAGCTGATTGCTAGCCGCAGTGAGTTGTAGCCCAGATCGACTGATCGCTCTGTTGCCATGAAGGCCCTCTGACTTCATTCCTGTGTTTGATTCTGCCCCGTTTCATGAGGTTGTTTTTGTCCAACATGTTGTTTTCTTGCTCAGAAGCAGACATGAAGATCAATACTACTTTTATATTTAATATGAAAGCATACAGCTAGACGTTAGTTAACCTGGTGTAGTTCAGCTGAAAAGTAAGCAGATTCACTTAAAAGGGCACATATAAAATATACATGTTGCACTCTTCCCTTTCATGTCTGGTTGATAAGTGAGAGGCTACAAGCAGCAGACGGTGTTTGCGTAGCTTAGCAGGAAACTGGAAAATAGCCAATCCAATTCTGCTGGTAGCAGGGTTAACAAGCAAGACTGATGGAAATTTGACACATTATTAGCTGCCATTGGTATTGTTTTTACCTTGTACATTTGTCTGCCTTTGTGTATGTGTCACCATTGCAATATGTGCCTCTGGAGAAACCTGCTGCTCTGGGAACGGAGGCAAACACAGTTCTTCGGTAGGTGTTAATATACCTACCTGTGGACAGATTTGTCAATGCTATACCACCCCAACTGTGACAAATGCAGCCATGAACGTTTACAGGTGTGTAGCTGAAAAAATAAAAGGCAAGTTCAAAGATCGATGTAGTCCAACCAGTGACTATTGAGTAACTCATGGCTTCATGTAATGATGTAGTAGGTTCAGAATACCAATATGTTGGCAGGTGTCACAGTTGTCTCAGGTTAATTGTTATATACCAGTCATGATCGCGCAGGTGATATTATTTTCTCCATCTGAGTTTGTGTGTGTGTCTTTGCAGTCCTGGAGACACTCGGTGTAGCATGAACTACCACAAAGGTGGTTTTGAGTACTCTGGCAGGTGTTTATATGTCTGTTGTTCTATGGACAGATTTCAACATGATGGTGTTCCAATGGCGCAAGATGGTGTCACGAAGCTTTCCAGGTGTGTAGTTGAGATCAGAATCAGTGGGGAGTTCAGAGATGGTCTCTGGTGCCGTGTGCATAAGTATAGAAATGTAGGTGAGGAGTCAGAGGCCGGATTGCTGTCATTGCTTACACCGGGGACACACAAACCTATCTTTGAGTCACTGGCTTTTACCATTTGCTTATGAAGTCATGACTGCCATGTAGAGGTAAACCATGAGGACTCTACTGTGTATAGCAGTTTTTTTAAGTAACCCTTAATGACTTAAAACATCTGGAAAGTACTTCAAGGTCATAAGATGATTACAATTTAACTCCGCTGTTAAAATGTGTGGCAATCAGCTGTGGAGAAATGAAAAAAAAAATAACTTATTGGATGGCACAAAAAATAAATAAATAAATAAATAAAATAATAATTATAAAAATACTATCTTGTTTGTTTGTTTGTTTGTTTTTGTTGTTGTTTTTATGGGCATTTCATCAAATGCTAAATGGTAAAAATTCAACATGTGTTTAAAAAAAAAACAAAAAAACGGAAAAACCATATGTAAAAATTTTTTTTTTAATTCCTTCATTTTAAAACCGTACACTCCACTGTATTTTTTACAGATTTATATTTCAGTGCAGGTTCTCGTAATATGACATTATGTGACAAGGTTTCATTTCCAAAATTGCTTTGTAATGTGTTTTAGTCTACAAGAGGTTTTTGGAAATTATATTCAAATATGAAATAGCAATTATTTGAATACTCCTTTAAGAAAAATGCAGTAAGTAGTTCAAATGCACTTTACTGTGGTCATTTTAAAGGAACTCAACAATTCAAATGTACGTTATGAAATCCATTAGGAAACTGATTGTCTTGATTTTCTTTTTTAGACAATATTATAAACGTATGCAGCATTGCAGGATTTTGCAAATGACTCCACATCTGGTGAATGTAACGTTTTTAGCCTCCTTTCCCCTCTCTGTCCTGAAGCCCCAAAAATATCAGATGTCAAGAGATAAGCTGATTCGCTCTGTGTTGTTGTGTCTGAATCTCAACACTGCGTTGAACACCTGAAGCCTTATCTCATCCTGTATTGTTACTTCACAAGTTGGAGAAAAGGGCCCAAAATGCTGGCATTGTGTCATTGGTCAACATGCTGTCAGCAGAGCTCAACACATCATTATGGCATTTCCCCAATCCTATTACACAGAGAGTACATTTATAATGACCGAATGAGAGTCAAAATATTTGTCTTGGTGTTAAAGAAGAATGTTTCCACTGAGAGGGAAACATCTGAAGTTCATTTGTTCCCCTCCAGTTTTTCTCTCAAATCTGCCTTTTCTTTTTTTTTTTTTTTATAGTTTATGAAATCAGAAAAGAATCAAGAAGTAATTAGACAAGAAATAAACAAAAGTCCTCTGTTTTTTCCTCCCTTGAAACAACACATTTTTTTAATTTTAGATAACGATCACTGGTTGCTTGCAGTGCAGTGCTGTAAAAGTCTAAATATGATAAGACAGCCAATCATTTGGTGAGTGTCATTCCTGCCCTCACTTTTCCTCTCTGTAAGCTTTAAACTGGTAAACAGTTTTCATAACTGCCCTCTGATTTCCCCAGGTCGCATAGTGAGGCAACAATCATGTGCAGGCATGCCTGGCACTTTGCGTGCTTTCTCTATTGAAAACATTTTTCAAGTAGCAAGCTCATAGCCACACCCATGTGATAATGTACAGTGCTGCCATGCCCTATACTTACTCAGCTCGCCACAGAGCTCTGCCCTGCAGTTATGGCTGAGAATATGGCCCTGCCACTGGCTTTCATGCAGCACACAGACTCACTGTGCACAGATGTGAAGACTGTACAGACTCTCCCATTGGCTGATGCCTGTGCTTTGTTTGTGTGTGAAGTTTTCCTACTGACAGCTATTGTACAGAGCACAAATTCCTGCAGTGTTTTTTGTGCTGAATGAGAAATGCTGTCATTCAAAGCTTTTGTCCAGGGCCTGCTGTAGTATTTTTTTTCCCTTAAATGTTTTGTTGATCGTGTAAGGGGTGTGCCCAGACTGGCTTATTTTTCACATGAAACAGCAAACTGTAACAACAGGGGATAAAGCGATGCATGTTAGTACAGCTAGAAGCACTCTCACTATAAATTACCATTACACAAGAGATATCCCAAAACTCTTGAAAGTGTGTACACAGTTCCTGGTGGATGAATCCTAATGACATTACCCATGCAATGACTTTTAATTTAGTGACACCTTAAGTAAAGCGTCTAATTTTTTTTTTTTTTTAGAAATTCATTTTGACATGAGTTGTTGTACCATGAATGTTGGTGGACACACTCATTTCACAAAATAAGTAACTGTTTAGAGCAAAAAACTGGCTGGATAAAACTGCAGGGATGTTGGCAATGTTGGCTCATTACTTGCTATAACATTTGCACATTAGTCCAAGTGCCAACAATAGAAAAAAAGTTTTCACCTGGACATCTCTATGTACTATCTCTGACCCATGTAATAAGCCTACATAAGCTTACATGCAATTGATTGTATTACACATTTGGTAAGCACAAATGTGACCCACTCATATTGCCCATTTTTGACCCAGGTTACATAAGTGGGCACCTGATATGATGCCCATTTTGGGCCACCTGGTACCCTGCTATGCCAAGTGTAGTCCATGTGGACCGTACATTGACATATTGGCTGGGTACATGTCTGCGGATGTTCTCTGTCCTCTTTTTTGGTTCATGAACCAAAAACAAAGTCCAGTTGCCTTCAATTCAAGCATTTAGGACTATTGGCAGGGTAGTTATTCTTAAACTAAATAAGTGACAAGCAGTGTACACTAAGACTATATGACAGGTAAACATGGTAAACATCATGCCCTCTAAAAAACTGAATGCCAATATTGCCGTTATGAGCATAGTAGCAAGCTTAACAGTTAGCCTGAATGCAAACAGTTAAATTTCATTATTCATTATTTACAGCATAAATCAAATTTTAACACAAATACAACCAATTTAGCTCATTCAAAAGAGCTGTGCACTGTTACAAATGTTGCTAACTGCAGCAAAAATTCTCTCAAATGACACTTGGTGGAATTACATTTTCCTGTTTACCAGTAGCTACAATGTGAATGCAACACTAAAGGGATTTATTCCCATTCTTAACTTGCTATTTTGAGACCATTGGCTACTATAAGTGGGAAAGCACCCGAGAGCTCTTTATTTGAACTATCAGCGGTAAAAAAATTCACCTGTATTTTGAACGTGGAAAGAAAGATGTGGCATCTCCATCTTTGTAGGAGTTCATCGGCTAAAGCTGTCTTGATTTGGTAAAAATGAAAGTGAACAAACTTACGGTACATACAGGAGCAAACTAAAGCAATACTTCAGACCAAGAATTGTACTGTATCCCCAAGCCAGTTTGTTCATTATTTGTTGACGTAACAGGTATTAGACTACTTATAAATGTACCAACTACACATGATCATCTAGGAGAAAAGTTACGGATATTACAGCATCCAAAAATTTGTGACTGACAGTGGTTAGCCTCTTTCAATAGAGAGTTTTCACAGTGTGCTCTGGCTATAGGTGCACCTTTAAAAAAATAATTACACCCACCCTAATGCATACAAATGTACAAGGCTAGATACACAAAATTAGGCATGTTTTCAGTGCCATTTGTTTAATTTTTTGCTCATCAGCAAAATTAAGCACAAAAACTAAGAATTTAATGAAATTTGTTGGTGACGTGGAGCATGGACAAAGGAGGAAACCATTCAATACTTTATAACTGCAAGACAGGCCAGGGCTTTGGCCTCGGCCTCGGCCTTGGCAGAGGACACACTCCCTGTGTGCCCTACTAGTTTATAGAGCTACGTATTTTCATCAAAATCATAATGGCAAAGAAGAGGCTGCTCTGCTCTACAGCAGAAACACAGGTGCTACACTATCATGTTACTGCGACAGTAAACTAAAATAAAGAATTTTTTATATATATTGGGTCTGCATTTATTAAAAGTGCCATCTTGAGGTCAAATACACAACAGTGACTTTGTCATGTATGAAGCATATAATAAAAAAAATAAAATTTTTAGATGCCATAGATGCTTTTTGAAGAAAAAAAAACATTAGTAAAGTACCTTTTTGACATTCTGCCCAGGCAAATAGGGAATAGAGGAATACCAGGAAGGTGAGTGCTTAATTGAATGAAATGTCCCTAAAGGCCTGGGGTATGCCTTTAAGGATTAAACAAAGTGTAAAAGCCTTCCCTAAATTCTGGGTTGAATCACTCAGACTGGCTTCAAAAAAAAAAAAACAGCATGAAACTCATCCTTTAATCCACACTACTCTTTAATGATGGTGTCTGGTGTGGTTTGGTGATACATTTCTTTGTGTGTGTGTTTGTCCCAGGCTCAGAGTGAGACACATTCCATCCAGGTGAGTTAACAGCTCTTCAGTTGCTTGTCGCATGCATTGTCTCTTCAGTGATGTGCCTGTACAATACAGGCACAATGCTCTGTATTCTCCTGGGGGACAATGACTACAACGCCCTTCTGGACAGCTTGAGAAGTCACGGAGTATTCACTCTGAGCTGAAACAGTAAAGGATTATCTACTGTGAGAAACACAAAACAGGAAGCATATCAAAGAAACACAAAGCAAGACACCAGGGTAAGTAAGGGCATTGGTTTGAAGCAATGTGTAATGCCTCAATGAAATCTCTGATATGAAGTTAAGGATTTAAGATATAAGATATATTTAAGGCCATATTGTTTCTCTAACAAAAGTTAGGTTGGATTTAGGAGACACAACATATTTTTAAACATTTGGTAAGACAGCATTTGGTCTCATGTGATAACAGTTAAAGATCCCCAAAGTCTCAGGAACAGGAGGATGTGAAACAGATCCTGTCTTTGAAGCAGCCGCTGCAGGTCATTTAAGGGACTTTGTACAGCTGTCTGCCTTCCCACTGCCTCAGACCCTACAGAGGTGTGTAGGAATTCAACCAAGAGGATGTCACTCAGACACAGGCGTGTGTGTGAAAGAGAGTGAATACCTTAGTTCAGGTGTTCCCCTGTAAACTGAGCAAAGTTCCCATACAGTAGACCAGTGGTGTCAAACATGTGGCCCGTGAGCCAGATTCGGCCTCCCGAAGCATCCAGTCTGGCCCTCTGGATGGGTTTTGCAGGGAAGTAATCTTTTTCAGTTTTTCCTTAAAATGCACTGCAATTCCTTTTATACCAACATTACTACACAAGACTAAAATGTATAGGAAGTATTTCTACATCTTGACAAGTTGTTGTAGAGTTGCAAAAACTGTACATGTGAAGGTTTTGTGCTTTTATAGATTCACTGTAAGTTTTAATGCAAAATAAAAGCAGGTGAGTTTGACACCCCTGCAGTATACTGTCACTCAGGATTAGATAGATGTTGTACATAGGGCTCATACTGGCCCACTTATACCGCAGAGCGCATATTATAAATATGCGGAATGCCCACAATATAACAATAACAACACTATTTTTTTCTTTTATTTCCACATTTTATTTATGTAGTAATTATATATTTGTGCTTTGGATTTTTGTGATGTATGTCTAACTCAAGTTTTAGTGTACGTTGGCAAAAGTTAAGGCCTCACCCTTGTGTTTACCAAGAAAAAAAAACAGATAGATAAATGCATTATCAAAAACAAACAGAAAAAAGTTTTTCAGTTTTTCAGTTTTTACAAAAATGAAAATTGGAATGCAATTTAGTGAATTATTCCATATTAATAAACAAGGCAGCAGCTAAATCCAGTCATGAAAAGGAAGAAAAAATTAGAAAGAAAAAAATAATCACCCTGGATCTCCACCTAAAACTAAGCTTCACAAAGACGCTTTCTGCCATTTCAGCTTTTGACAAGGGTGGAATATACTATGTTAAGCCACAAATCACATACACTCACTGGCTATTTCATTAGGTACACCTGTTCAACTATTTGTTAATGCAACTCACTGCATTTAGGAATGTAGACTTGATCAAGACAACCTGCTGAAGTTCAAACCGAGCATCAGGATGGGGAAGAAAGGTGATTTAAGTGACTTTCAAGATGACATGGTTGTTGGTGCCAGACAGGCTGGTCTGAATATTTCAGAAACTGCTGATCTACTGGGATTTTCCCACAGAGCCATCTCTAGGGTTTACAGAGAATGGTCTGAAAAAGAGAAAATATCCAGTGAGCAGCAGTTCTGTGGGTGAAAATGCCTTGTTGATCCCAGTGGTCAGAGGAGAATGGCCAGAAAGCTGATAGGAAGGTAACAGTAACTCAGATAATCTTTCTTTACAACCAAGGTATGCAGAAGATCATCCCTGAAGGCACAACACATCAAACCTTGAAGCAGATGGGCTACAGCAGCAGAAGACCACACCGGGTGCCACTCCTGTCAGCTAAGAACAGGAAACTGAGGATACAGTTCACACAGGCTCACCAAAATTGGATAATAGGAGATTGGGAAAACGTTGCCTGGTCTGATGAGTCTTGAGTTCTGCTGCAACATTCAGATGGTAGGGTCAGAATGTTGAGTAAACAATATGAAAGCATGGATCCATCCTGTCTTGTATCAATGGTTTAGGCTGGTGGTGGTGGTCCAATCGTGTGGGGGATATTTTCTTGGAACACTTTGGGCCCCTTAGTACCAGCTGAGCATCGTTTAAACGCAACAGCCTATTTGAGTATTGTTGCAGACCATCCCTTTATGACGACAGTGTACCCATCTTCTGATGGCTGCTTCCAGCAGGACAACACACCATGTCACAAAGCTCAAATCATCTCAAAATGGTTTCTTGAACATGACAGTGAGTTCACTGTACTCAAATGGCCTCCACAGTCATCAGATCTCAGTCCAACAGAGCACCTTTGGGATGTGGTGAGATGGGAGATTCACATCATGGATGTGCAGCCGACAAATCCTCAGCAACTGTGTGATGCTATCATGTCAATATGGATCAAAATCTCTGAGCAATGTTTCCAGCACCTTGTTGAATCTGTGCCACAAAGATTTAACGCAGTTCTAAAGGCAAAAGGGGTCCAACCCAGTACTAGCAAGGTGTACCTAATTTTATTTAAACACACTAAATATTTTAACATGAATATAACAACATATTGATTTTTAGACATGCCCTTGCTTGCAAGTCCTTACAGCAGCCTGCTTCAATTCCAAGATGGACATTTAGCTATGTGTCATCCTCCCCA
>VUQI01021070.1:0-12937 GCA_015106735.1 Paratilapia polleni | reverse complement strand
TAGGGCAGAAGAGTGTGTGTGTGTGTGTGTGTGTGTCTCGTCTACCTTTGTAGCTTCATTCTTACACACCTTTATCTGCGCCTGTATTTACACACATAAATGGTGTTTGAGGGAGTGTGTTTTCCCGGTTTTATGTTTTTATCTGCGTGTGTCTAACAGTGTGTGTAATAGTTCCCCTGTCCCCTCATCAGTCCCCCATCACACACACTCGCTGGATGACTTGAGATTGAGTGTGTTCTGTGGCTCGGGCCGACCGCAGCTCTAATCCTCACCGCGCTCGTACAAACATAAACACACACTTGCACACATACATGAAGTCCCAGGTCTCTCCTCTATTAGGCCGGGCCGGGGGAGCGCACGTATGCGTGTCTCCGTGTGTGTGCGTGCTCGGAGGGGATCGCTCAGAGACAGCGGAGAGGGAAAGAGCGAAACTAACCCAATTTCCTGCTCCATTTCCTTTTCACGCGGCGGGCGCGTCCCATTCCACAGCGGGCCGGGTTTGAACACCAGCCACCCTACAGCCCGGGGTCACGCCTTATACCTCAGAGTCGCACACAGGAGAGGGAGGCAGCACTGTAAATAAATCATGTGCTCCAACTCGAAATTACACATGAAATTGCTATTTTGAGAGCAATTGAAGTTCACCCGAAGTTCCAAGTCAGCTCAGATTAGAAAGCTGCTGCTTGACGAGTGCTTAGATGCTCTGTATTTATTCTTATCGGTGACCCACCATCCCTGTGACCTACACATGCAGTACATGCATAAATATTCAGGAAACAAATGTCACCAACAGTTCAGAGGGGACCACTATTGTCAAAAGCAGGTAGGATTTTATCTGTACTGATACTTCTGTCTATATGTTGGTGTAAAATAAAGACACAGACATCTTTTTGACACATTGGCAGGCTCACCGGTTATATTTTTCACCTCACCTCCATAACAAACAGGTGTGAGAGTGTTTGGTAATGTGCCTGGGGTGACCAGGTGTCCCTCTTTATTTATCCCTCGTCCCTCCATCCTGCATATTGAGCTCTGTTTTTCAGAAGTCGACACTGCAGGACAGACACTTCTCTAAAATCTGTCTCTCATCCACCGGCTGTGAAGGCAGCCGTCGTGCAGGTTATCCTGCCACTATCTTCTGCTCTTTGACTCTAGGGGCAAAGAAATGGAGGGGCATCACAGGGTCACAAGGTGTGAGGATTCTGGAGGAATTTGATGGACCACAAAGAAAATGAAATCCAGCTACAAAAAAGAGTACTTATCACTTGAAGCGCAAAGTGAAATCATGTGTTTGGAATTTTTGGAATCAAAAACGCTCGTTTACCAAAGCATTCAGGCCTGAGAGTCGGTGCTTCTGAAACCCGTTCCTATGGGTTTGGGAGGTTTATCTTCAGTCAAGCTTCATCTGATTGGATGGAAAGCATCTGTTAACTGGTCAAAACTTCAGAAATGCTTGTAGTATATAAAAGAAATGTATTGTATATTGTATTATTATATATATGATAAAAGGTACTTCATGCAAAAAAATATCTGAATTATTTTAAAACTTAACAGATATTTAGAAACAACTATAAAAACTAATTTATTGACAAGTGTTGTTCATGCCCCTTGGACATCCAAATCAATACCTCTTCTGATTTTATCTTCTCTGTGCACCTTGGAAGTAGCTGAAGTTGTGCGTGTACTGTGAAGGTCCATCTGTAGGCGTCTGCACAGACGTTTCATCAGGTTTAAGTCCAGCTTGTCCTGTAAGTCTTGAGACTTGAGCTGTTGCCTCAGTCTGAAGTATCTTCAGGCTTCAGTTCGTCTTTCCCTCTTTGCTGCCACCACCGCGCTTCACTGCAGGGATGGTAGTTCGCAGGTGACGGGCAGAGCTTGATGTTAACCAGACATGGTGCCAGTAGTCCACTACATGCATGAACTGAGTCCCTGGATCCAGAAGGAAATCTGGATCTTGTTTACTTAGTGAAAACATCAGGCGGATGTGTCTTATTTTTTTCATGCAACATGTTCGCTTTTGTCTCGTATGACAGCGCTGTGTAATCACATCTCAGCCCCACCTCTGGTAACATTTTCATGTAAATCCATCCTTAACTTTGAGAGTAACGGACAAATCAAACCAAAGCCATAATCTCCTTAGCAGAGGCAACAAAAACCTTTAAATAACCAGAGTGGGCTTTTTGACTGGAATCAATATTTGTGCATGTGCAGTACAAACCAGATCTGAATGAATGAACTCCCTTTTATACACAATAAGTACTTGAGACCATGAATGCATCATGCTCTGTTCTCTGTGTGTGTTTTTAGGGAAAGTTCTTACTTGTTATTTGACAAACGGTCGAGTGACAGCACACACACACACACACACACACACACCGAGTCACACACACTCCCTGACCTAATTGAAGCCCAGTGGTCTGCCTCAGGTCATTCTCTTATTCCTGCCTTATTTTAATGAGATTTTTAATTAGCATGTTAATTGCCTAACACAATCAGCGGGGCGGCTAGCTAGCTGGCTAGCTGCTGTTGGCATCCAGCTGGGCTATAACACAGAGGCTTTCCACTCTGCTGAACAAAGCCATGCAGGACCGAGCTGTGCTGGGCGAGCCTGGAGAGGAAAGGGTGCTCAAGAAAACAAGTAGTTCCTACAGTACTTTGCTGCATGGACAAGGCAGAGCTCACGTAGGTTTCCATTGTGTAACCTCCAGTCATGCACTTTTATTCTGGAAACACACCGCTCTGATGCTAAGGTGTGTTATGTTTTGTCAAAATGTGGACCCAAAAACATGGCACAACAGGCAAGAATACTAAACACAAAGGAAGCTTTAATAATGAACACAAAGTCAATGACAGAAAAGAAGGTCCAGAAGGTAACAAAAAGGAGGAAAAAAACAACACAAATTGAGGATTTAGGACCACTGGAGGGAAACGAAGGCAGGAAATAAAGACCGGAAACAGGCCGGCTGACAAATAAAAACACAAATACACAGAGAACTGACCGACAAACAACACAGGTAAAAGTAATCGGGGCAGGAAATCATAAAGGCAGTAAATAAAACAACAAATAAAATACGAAAAAACAACAGGAAGTGACCAGCGCTGAGGCTAGAGAAGCACCCAGACCGACAGATATGGAAATAAAAAACAAAACCACACTGTGACACAGCGAGCCTCGGGTTATCCACAGCTTTAAGACTTTTGGTTTCCTCCACCGAGGCTGAAAAGTCCCTCCTCGCATGCATGGCCTGAATCTCAGAAAGACATCTGATTAGTGTTATTTCAATTTCTTGTGTATTTCTGAAGATATGATGTCAAATTTTCCAAAAACTCCTGGATCCAGACTGACTCAAACAATGAGTTGGGCCATTATTTTCCTATTTAATTATCCAGAGTATTAATTTCCCCTTTGTGTTTTCTCTCTTATTTCCCCAAACTAGTCAAAAATTTTTTTGATGCATGTAATTACATATCACTTTATTTATTACATCATTCTTTTTATCTGATTTTGGCAGTTTTTATATGAAAGTTGCTCAAAACGTCAAAAAATAAATATATCTGAAAAAGCAGTTTTATGTAGGAACTATTTTCTTTCTACTGTATACATCCGCCAACCAACAGAAGCATGCACCTGGCTAACATTACACCTCATTACACCCTGTCACGAACTTCTCATCGCAGGTAGATGGACACTTCCTTCTGCACAGGCTGAAGGACGTAGTTCAGTCAGAAGAAAATAGTTCCTACATGAACCTGCTCACAACAAGATTTGTGCAGAACTAAAGAAGTCGCCTTTCCTGTGATGGCAGCTCGCTGGTAACCTGCACAACAATGCTGTAATGTGTAAAAGAAAGCTTTTGGAAAGGAAAAAGTCAAGCATCTCCTGTTCAGTGTGTTATATCATCAGCAGGTATTACAGTAATGTTAATAAAAGGTTATGAAATCTCCCTTAATCCAAACATTTCAGTTTTTGGATATTCTCTTCACCCAAACCGCACTCTGGTCTATTATCAGCTGCTCCAACAATCACCTCCAACGCTGCAACAAAACAAAACAAAACAGACGGTAAAATCACAAAGCCAGGCTCCGTTCCACAAATGCCACTTTCATTTGTCTCCATTAAGTCCTCATTTTGAATTCTGTAGCCTTTCATAACAAACCGAGACGGGACTAAAGACCAAACTCAGTCTCATTTCTGTCTGAGCTCTGCTCGTTTCCTTTATAAACCATGTTTTTACTAAAATATGTATCACATGTGATTAATGCAAGACTTATAGCCACGCGTTGCTGATTAATGTGAGTTCTGATGCGGTTTTACATTCTCACTGTGCAGGTCCAGGGCAGGTCATGAAACAGTCACAACGTTTAATCCAATAATTCTTCTTCCTGGACGTGAATTTCTGCCCCCGTATTTTTCATCAGAACTCTCTCATGTGAGCCCCTTTGTATCCATGAAACAAGATTTTCCTCTTTTAAAGGTCCACATTTGCAGGCTGGATGAATTATTTTGCTTCTCACACCACAAACGAGAGTTCGAGTCCCACACAGAGCAGATTTTTACAGTTCGGTGGCATCGTTTTAACTGCATTATTATTTATATATAAGTAAACTGGGACACTGGGAAAACAGAAGTTCTTGTTTGTGCTCCTGATAACCAGAAATGTAGGTGTTACATGTGACCAAGCTCTTAGTTTTGATAACCCTATCAATTGTCTTGTGCGAGTCTACTTTTTCCACCTTCGAAATATTGCCTTCCTCAGTTGAATGTTGTCCAAATGAGAATTAGAAATGGTTATTCATTCTTTTGTTTCCTCACGATTGGACTATTGTAATTCACTATACACTGGCCTCAGTAAGTCATCATTGGATCGCCTACAAATGGTCCAACATGCGGCTGCAGGGCTACTTGCTAGGTCCTCTAAGTGGTCTCATGTGACACCTATTTTGTCATCTTTGCACTGGCTCTCCATGAAGCTCAGACTTTAGTTTAAGATTTTGGTGATCACTTTCAGAGCTCTGCATGGTCAAATGCCTGTTTACATCAGCGAGCTCTTGCATCCATAAAGAACGTGCAGGTCACTGAGGTCCTCTGACCAAAACCTGTTGGTGGTTCCTCGTTCTAGATTGAAAACTAATGGAGACTGTGCGTTCAAGGTTGCAGCTCCTAAACTACAGAATGCACTACCTTTACATTTCAGATCTGTGGACTCTTTTAAACTTTTAAAGAGCAGCTCCAGACTCATTTGTATCGGCTTGCTTTTAACTAGTGGATATTATTGTTGTGTTTTAATATTTGTATTTTATTTATTGATTGTTGTTGTAAAGCACCTTGTGGTCTAGAAAGGTGCTATATAAATAAACTTTACTTACTTGCTTAAACTGCTGGGTTAGTGCTAGGTGATAAAAGCCACTTGGTTTGGTTTAGAAAAAGAGTCGTTTGGGTTAAAATATTACAGTTGCCACTTTTTTCAAAGCTCAGATTTCTTCAGGTCACACAAAAATTGAGCATAATGTTACCTCAGACACAATCATGACATATCAGCTGACCTCAGGAGCAGCCCACATCAGCTGACGGCTCAGCTGATACCCTTCTGTGCATCCTATTGGCAAATCACATACAGTTTGCACTGTTTAAGCTGCTTTAGCGTAACCACAAGCTACTTTGCAATCCACCTCCACGCCGTTCACACGTTTTCATTTAATCAATGTTGTAATCAGTTTCACACCTGTTGTCATGATACCTGCTCTGCTCTGTATGGGGGTCTTGCTGCTGCTCTCAGAGACCAGCTGATATCATTTATTGGTGATGTAAATGACGAAGGGCCCCATTCACAAAGCAGATCTAAAACGGCCCCAAACCATCAAAACTGCTGAAGTCTTTAAACTGAATAATATGAAAAATAATCAGTTTCTTTAGGAAATTACTTACAGTATTAAATGTAAAGAACACAAAACATGAACCGCTCCAGACATTTCTTAAGTGCTGCACTTTAAAACCACATTTGCTACCAAAGATTTCCACCCACTGAACAGTTTCTGAGTTGGAGCACTTCCTGGATTTGATTTGGTTTTGTGTGAGGTGCTCTTTGGGAGGGATACATCCGCTAAAACATCAAAGATCTCCAAGCACGCTCTCTTATTAAATACAATTTAAAATGCCTTAATCCTCATTGCATGGGCCTGTTCAACCTAAAACCTCCAACATGTTTCAGAGTACACGCCTTCATCAGGGAGTTCAGCAGAGTTCATGGAAACACTGGATATTTTCTGGTGATGCTCCACCAACAGGAATCTGTCAGTTTAAAATGATTCACCAGTATAATCATTTCTGGACCCCGGCGTCTGGTAATAAGTTTGCTTTTCTGGTGCACAAACTGCAGTCTTATCAAATGAGCTAAAAAAACGTTGAGAGGAAGTGATTCGCTGTGAAGACTGCTGTTCATAGAAGCTCTTCAGATGTTAATTTGTTGGTGATGACCCGACTTTGGCTGAATTTGGCTCTTTAAACAGTAATCACAGAGATGTCGTGGCTCTAAGGTCAGAGGAGGAAGCAAATAAGAGTGAGGATGACATTTCTTTTAAAGGTGTATTTTAGGGAGATAAAAGGAGGTGGAGGTGGCTGGAAAAATGGAAAGAGACACGCTGTTGTGTCATTCTGTTAGCAGGAAGTCAAGGCTGTGCGGTTATGAGGCTCGCCTTTGTAATTTACCACCGCCGGTGTCGGCTGCTTTATTGATCCTGGCCTTCGCTGACAGACAGACAGAGAAGGCTTTGATTTAGCCCAGGAATGCTCTGTGAATCTTTCTCTCTCTCATATCTGCTTCTGTTGATCCATCTTCTCCCTCTCCTCCATGCTTCTCTTATCACTTGTCTCACTGGTTGCTTCCTCTCATTCTCATCCCTCTTTCTTCCCTGTTTCTCCTCTTATCTCTTTCCCTCCCTGCCTCCTTTCCTCTTCTCCCTCTCTGTACCTTCCTCTCTCTCTCTCTCTTTCTCTTTCTCTTTCTCTTTCTCTCTCTCTTCAGTCAGATCTACTGTATCGAGAACGCCCACGGCCAGCTGGTGCGTGACCTGGACTTTAATCCCAACCGCCAGTACTACCTGGCCAGCTGCGGAGATGACTGCAAGGTCAAGTTCTGGGACGTCCGCAACGTGCAGGAGCCCGTGAAGACGCTGGAGGAGCACTCGCACTGGTGGGTGGATGCAGAGAGGTTAGGGCAGGTGTGGGTGGGTAGTTAAAAAAAAAAAAAAGATCCTGAGTTCCCGTGTCCCAGAGTTTCAGTCTGAATCTGAAGCTGTGCTCATGTTTGGTGGTATAGGAGCTGGGCCCATGAAGTGTTATATATGATTTAAAAAATGTAAGGTCATAAAATGTCGTAAAAAGTCAGATTTTTTTTATTTATTTTTTATTTTTTGGGTCATTTCGTATAACATCAGCCAAATCTGAAAATAGTTCCCCCCGACCCCTCTGAATCAGCTGATTTTTATTTCTACAATAAATTTAGTATTTTTAATGAAGCCATGCAAAACTTTACCTTCATGCTGTGAGCATTTTCAGAG
This sequence comes from Paratilapia polleni, assembly GCA_015106735.1. Lineage (NCBI taxonomy): Eukaryota > Metazoa > Chordata > Actinopteri > Cichliformes > Cichlidae > Paratilapia > Paratilapia polleni. The sequence continues at coordinate 5,380 of VUQI01021070.1, read as the reverse complement.
TTTCAGGCGCTCAAAGCACGCAGGGTGAGGGTCCAGATTTGGTTCTTTTTAATTATTCTTCAGCATTTTTGAGCCCTCATAACTTCATTCGTACAGCAGATATCCACGTGAACGTTTCAGGGCTGAAAAACACATTTAAACTCTGTTAAAAACTACAAACAAATCAGTTTCATCCCCACTACAAAAGTAACAACCTAAACACACAATTTGTTCTTTTATAACCAGATCATCAGTATGATGGGATGTATCACAGTTCAATTCAGTTCAGTTTTATTTATATAGCACCAAATCACAACAACAGTCGCCTCAAGGCCCTTTATATTTTAGGGTAAAGACCCTACAGTAAACCTACGAATAATACACTTTATTCAGACCCTGCAGTCTAAATGAAGTGCTACAGTTTAATGTCTGTGACATAGAGGAGCAGAGGAGCATATGAAAGGTCTCCTTTTTACCTGCATTTTCATGCCAGGCTCACCTTTTAGCTGTGATTCCTTCTGGGTCAAAGTTATTTTCTAATATATTCATATTTCATAAATAAGCTCACTCCTGCGTACTTGGAGGGCATGTAAATCTGAAAACATTCATAGTATGAGGGTTAAATCTTGCATGGCCTCAGCTGAAAAAATCAGCTGACTCTGTGGGGGTCAGGTGGTAGGCTGTCATTATGGAAACTGCCAGATGTGGTTTTCCATCACAGTAACACTTTTGAGGACTTAATGTTTAAGCTTCAGACACTGATGCTAAGCTGGTGTTTGAAAAGCATGTTGCTGTCAAACAATAGGATCCCTGCTTCTTTTCAAGGCCGTGTTTCATGACAGACTGCTGGGGAAAAGGTATTACATTCGCTCTTGAATTTGATTTTAAGAAAAACGGCAGCAGCCCCGTGTGAATCTCAGCTGTGACCTTTGCATTGGAGCCATTATGGCTGTTATTATGTTTAGAATAAAAGAACAACCCGAATGCAGACACAAGAAGCAAAAAATGAGCTTTAATCAAGCAAGAAAGGAGGAGGATGGATGGAAAGCCAGACAGCCTGACAAAAGACAGAGGGAGAGACAGGATCGTAAATACACAGAGGAAGGACAACAGACAAGGACAGGAAGTAAACAACAGAAGGAGTGCACAGAAAGTTGATACCAAAATAAGACAGGAAGCAGGAAGAAAGACAAAGAGAAGTAGACTCACACAGGGAAGCACATAAAACACATAGAAAATGCTAAAAACACAAGAAATGAATCAACGAACGACTGTGAACGTGGCTTTAATATCTCATCTTAAACCAGTATTGTTGTCCAGGATATACGCTGACAGGAAATCAAACCAGTCAGAAACATCTGTAGTTATTTCATTAAATCTGACTGTTTGAATGTGACAAAAACCTCTTTTCCAACATCATCTGCATAATGAACTAAAGGCGTCTCACTTTGCATTGGAGGATAATTGAGACACATTGAGGAAAAAGCACCGACAGTGATGATAAACATGGTGATAACTCTTTCGCTGCGCTGCTGATTGGTTTCTGCTTTTATTAACCGCTTTATCTCCCGACTAATGAAATGCCCCAACTGCTCCCGGTGCAGTAAAAGTTCGTCATACCCTCATTACTAATTAAACACGCAGCCACTCGCTTTGTCACCGAGGACTGAAGCACCGCGCCGCCCCGTCCTGCTCGGGGTCGTCTGCTGTGCAGCTTCAGGCGTCGCCACAAGCTCAGCACAATGTGCTGCAGGTGTGTGTGTGTGTGTGTGTGTGTGTAAGACACACTCTCTCTCCTGTGTGAGCTGAATAGATGATCAGTGTGTCTGAGAGCCAAACTGGGCTACTGCTGCAGCACACCAATCCCTACCTGATAAAAACACACACACACTCAAGAGCAGCCGTTATCTCCAAACCAAAGGTAGACTTGGCAAACATATCCACAGCTGTAGATTGCTGCAGATGGGATCTCTTGAGATAGAAGATAGAGGTGTGTGTGTGTGTGTGTTTGTGTGTGCACCATCTAATCTGTCTTTTTGGACGGGTTTTCTTTTTATCTCTGTGTGTGGTTTTATTGCATGTGTGTGCATTTGTCCTATATGTTCATGCATCTTTTGTGCGGTGCATATATGTGTGGGTGTTTGTGTGTGTGTGTGTGTCTGTGGTTGTTGTGTATGCTCATTTTTCGGAGCACAGCCAGGATATGGCCTCAGGGCTACTGGGGGTATTAGGGACTATTTTTTAGCAGGGAAGCGGATTAGGGGAGCGCAGGGAACGGCGTGGACGTGGCTGATTTTCTGTCAACAGCCTTGGTTATCCCTCAATCCCTCCCTGTGAGGGAACTGGGACTCTGAGCTGCGCCCCGGGCTCGCAAAGAGAGAGAGAGAGAGGGGATGGAAAAGAGCAAGACAGGGAGACAGAGTCGCCAATCAGAGAGAGAAAGAGAGGCACAAAATGGAGAGAGGAGGGAAGGTGAGAAAGAACTGGACTGAAAAAGAAAAAAGAAAGCCAGCATCATTTATGATATCATCAGCTCATGTGAACTAAGCTCAAACATGGGCCGCGAGGAACCAAATCCCCATTGCTGGCATCTGAATACACACAGAGAGACACACAGAGGCATATTTCACTGTGAATCCGCTGTATTTACTGCATGATTTGTGTGGGCACGAGTGTGTGAAAGAGAGATGGATGCAGGCACTTTCTCTGCACGTGTGGTCTGCTCAGACATAATGAGTCAACATATATGGCTGTTAAACACTCACCATGCTGCACTCTTAGAAATAAAGGCGCTCCAGAGAAGCATTTTTACAGATGTTTGAGAACCAGGGTTCTACCGATGTGATACCGTTCCCCAAAAAACAACTGCTGCTGGTACCAAAAGCATGGGTATGGGAGGGGCTAATGCAAGAAATTCACCAGTGATTTGCCAGTGTGGTCTTCAGGTTCTGTTGCCATGATGTTCTTCCTACCAAAATCACCCCAGTTTCTGCTGGTAACCCTACTTAATAATCTGATCTAAAACCTGTGGAAATGGGCACCAGGGCAGGCCTGCTTCTGCAGCAGAACCAACATCCAGCACAAGAGCGTGGTCTGCAGGCTACAGGCGGTCCTTGGTAAAAGCCCAACAAGGAAAGAATGCACTGCTCCACATTTCATTCATCCCCAGCTCATTACATACTATTACCCCCTTTTCACTGCTATGGTGCTGGAGCTAAGTCTGGGTGAACTGGGTGCAACATTTCTGCCAGAAAAAATACAGAACTGCTGGGTCCAAAGTTGGAACATAAATGCTGAAGAAAGTCACCAATCACTGGTAGATGCAGCCCATTAATTCTGTCCCCCATGATTTTCTTCCCATCCAAATTGCTCCAACTTCTGCTGTTAAGACTACTTAATGATCTGCTTTGAAACATGTTGAAATGTGGGCTGGTTCTCAGAAGGCATCAAGGCAGAACTGGCTCCACACTGGCACCAGCACTGTCATCGGATTGGTGGAAAAGAGATACGTGTGGTCTGAAAGCCACTGGCAGCCCTTGGTACCATTACATACAGTCTATAAGCCCAACAAGGAAACACACTAATATATATTGCTTTCATATACAGCTCATTTGATACTATTACCCCTTTTCCATTTAGTGACAGAGCCCAACCTAGAATTGGTTCCAACATTTCTACCAAAAACAAAAAAACAAAGCATATTTGGGCCCAAAGTTGGGACTGCTGACATAAAGGCCTGAGAAATTCACCACTGGCTGGCAAATGCAGCCCAAAACTACCCCTGCTAATGCTGTACTTAATAATCTAATTAACAAGGTGGTTCTCGAAAGCCACCAATGTAGATCTGGCTCTGCACCAGCACTGGGACTGCACTAGTGGAAATGAGGTAGGAAGTGTGGTGTGCAGGCTACTGGCAGCCCTCGGTAACATTACATACAGCCTACAAGTCCCACAAGGTCAAAACTGAGCATGGAACCAGTGGAATCGGCAACCTATCAGGACCCGAGCCGGATCCATCAGGCTGTCCTCAGCAGGTGAATTCAGGGCATTCTCAGCACTGGTGGCACACTTGAGAAGGAAGAACCAAAGACAGTAAGTAGCATCATGCTGAGGTCCACATTATAATGGTGAGGGTTTGGGAGTTCAGTCAAAGAGCATTGACTGGCACACGATCAGGTGAAGGTGAGGGAACCACGCACAGCAGTAAACAAATTTTTGTATTAAAATAAACCTCCTGCTACCATAAAGTTCTTAGACTCAGGCTTGCTCAGATTTCAATTCAGCTTACTTTGATGTTCTGAAGTTTCTGGACCATTCAGTCCAGCTACAGTCTGACTGTGAACAAACTTGTAATCAAGTCATCATGATTTTCAAATATTGGAGTAGTTATTAAAATGTAAAATAAATAAAGCATTTATACAACCATTTCTTGTCTTAAAATGTATATTTCCCTTTGCTTTTACTGGCGCCTGGTAGGATGTAACGTCCCACTACTAACAGAAGGGGGTGCTAATGCACCTAGAAGCTGTTTTCTGTCAAGCTTTAAACAACAAAAACACCACCACCACATTTCTTAGCTAAGTGCCAGGTGGCAGTAGACTGTTGAAATGCATGGAGCTGTGAGATTAGATGCTGCTGTGCAAACAGGAGAAACAAAGACAAAGACGACTACAGGAGTAAAAACAACCGGTGGAACCCCCACCAGGTAAAGCTAGCATGTCACAAGCATAAACGGGATAAACGTGTCATCACTCACTGGAAGTCCCATTAAGTCCCGTTATGAAGCCATCTTGGTATTTTAAAGCCAGATGTGACAAGCGAGGGGTCGATCTGACTGTGAAACCGAGACTAATGACTCAACGAGTTCTGACTGAGGACGCAGCCAATGATAATCCTCCTTTATGACTGTAATAATGACCATAATTTATTAAATAAATGTAGTGTTTTATTCACTGTGACCTGAAACTAGCAGTTTCGCCCCTAAAGTCATCAGGAGATCGGCCTATAGTTAGCTAAGACAGTTGGGTCAAGAGAAGGCTTTTTAAGTAATGGTTTAATTACTGCCATTTTAAAGGCCTGTGGTACGTAGCCCGTTAATAAAGATAGATTGAGTATATTTAAGATTGAAGCATTAATTAATGGTAGGACTTCTTTGAACAATCTTGTAGGGATGGGGTCCAATAGACAAGTTGATGGTTTAGAGGAAATAATTATTGAAGTTAACTCAGAAAGATCAATTGGAGAGAGAGAGTCTAAATAAGTATCTGTATTTTTGGAAGTTGCAGTAGATAACAATACGTCTGTGGGACGGCTGTGAATAATTTTTTCTCTAATGGTTAAAATTTTATTTGTAAAGAAATTCATGAAGTCATTACTAGTCAGAGTTAAAGGAATGTTTGGC
>VUQI01021069.1:0-10964 GCA_015106735.1 Paratilapia polleni | reverse complement strand
TTTATTACTGATGCTCAGGGAAACACACAGACATTAGATGCTATTTAAAAAAAAAAAAAAAAAAATAGGAGGACTGATATTCCCGGTGTGATGATGCCAGCATTATGCTACACCGAAGTGGAAATGTATGGAAAGTTAGAAGTATTTTAAAAGTTTACAAGTTGTTTGAATCATCCATTCATCCTTTTTCTTCTGCTTATCCAATTCACGTGGGGGTCGGGTGGGTCGTCATGGGTGAAAGGGCAGTCGCCAGTCTATCGCAAATGGATGGTTCAATAAATGTGAATATTTCAGTGAACTTTTTTAGGGTAAATTAAAATGTAAAATGTGGGTTATGATGCATAGGCTTTACTGATGGAGTGAGAAATCTTTGACCTGCGTTAAATTCTACCTGTAATTTGTGTGAGGAAAAACCCAATAGAGAAATTATTGTAAAATAAAAGGAACCCAGTGCGAAATTAGTGGCTTTATCACAGTCTTTTACATTTAATTTGGACAGTCAGCCGCCCCGATATTTTTAATCTCATTTATAGCTGTTATATTGTGTTCTTAACTAGTATCTACCTGCAGCAAAATATGCAGACGTCTTGTTTTGTTCAGTTTATAGACAGGAATCAGACTATTTCCAGCTGTCAAACTGTGGAAACCGACAGGCTGACCAAACTTCCAGAAAATTAGCTGACTGTGTGTAAGTGACTCTCTTTACGTGTAGGCCAAAGGAACTGAAGTTAACCTTTTCGCTCTGGTTTAGATAATAGAAACTGTGGGTGTTATTGCAAGATAATTTGAAAATGCAGCCCATTATTTTTTTTTTTTTTTAGACGTTTTTATCAGATCATTTAAATAAGCCACTAAACATGTGAACCATAAAGTGGGCACTTTTTGTGTGATTTGGTCATAACTGTATGCTCAGCAGGAAAAAAAACCCCAAAACAAACAGTTCAGCTCTCCTGCCTATTGGAATCAAATATCTCATTCCTCACATCACTTTTTATAGAAGAAAACTTCCAATCAACGTTGTGGGTTGCAGTGCAGTACAGTACGCTGAACTCTAATGCACTGCAGGCTAATTTCACCAGCATTTTGCCGATGGTAAATTCCGGCTTTGCAGGTTTACCACTGCCCCTGTAAGCTTGTTTCGTTATGTTTCACTTATCAAACTTCAACTGTGATTAGTAATTTACTCAATAACAATGTAAACAGGAACGGAATTCTACATTTTGATACTAAACATAACTGCTGGTATTGTCTTTGAATAGAGTAATGATGACGATGAAAATTTAAACAATCATTATAAACAAGCTGTGTCATCCCTCTTGTCATACCAGTGAACAGGACCAGAAGAGGCAATCCCCCGCCCACGGCAGCTTTGTACTCTTCCTGTACACTTACGGTAATATCAAGCATGCTTGCATCTTTTTAATCACTGATAATCACCTTCATTTGTCCTTGTACCTGAAATAACACAAGTCCTCATGTTTTTGTCAGTTAGCATTTTATTCAAACAAAGTAGACGCTCACTTACAAAATACCAAGATGTGTGTGTTGCATGAATACTTTCAACCTTTCCCTTACTCTCTCCGCACCCTGGAAATGCAAACCGTTCACAAAGGGGAGACCACAGCGTAGGAAATCATACTACTGCAAGTGGGAGTAGGAAGTCAACTACATAACTGAGATGAAGTAAATAAATCTGCCTCATAGTGTAACAAGCTTGAAATGCAAATATAGTATCTAATGATGGCAAGTTCGTGAAGCCCTTTTAAACTTTCACTTAAATCTCAACTCTTTGCAAAGACAAAGAAACATGAGTAACATTTTGTTTAAGCCACCCACCCACACGCAAACCATAACTGGATGAATTTCACAATAGCAGAGCACTCAGAGGTCTTTTAGACATATATTTTATTTAGTTTATGCAGGGCAAAGACGAGGTACACGTGCAATAAACAAAAACAAAACAAAGTTGACATTTACAGTATGAGCAAGCGACATCAAGTCAAAACAAAAACAACATTATGATACTGATGAGCAACAACTGTGGCTGAGGCCGCGTAATAGTGAAATACAATAGCAGAAAAATAAACAAAATAATTTTTTGATAAATCAAAACATCTGAAACATTCACTCTTCTGTTTGATTTAAAATAATGACTGACATGAAATAACAATGCTGTGGTTTCAGGTAAAAATGGTAACTGCTCCATATATAGCCATGTTTGATGGGGATCTATTCTTAACCAACTGCAAAAAGTCTATAAAACCAGAAATGCAATAAAATGTGGTTTATTCTCACTTTATTTTCAGTGTAAGGTCAGAAAATGGCACAAAAACATCTGAAAGGACAAAACACACACACTCGGTGAAGAACAAAGTTTATTTAATTAAAGATATTTCCAAAATTGTACTGACATGAAATCAGCCCAGTAATACAGTGTATAAAAGAACAAGTTGGCATATGTGTTGCTTCTTGAGCTCTCATGCTCAGTTCATTTGTACTAAAGTGACACTAGTCCCACTTACCTAATAGTGCCAAGACATTCTAATAAATATAATAATAAAAAAAAAAAAAACCTCGTCATTTTTAAAGATCTGGCGTAAGTAAGAAGGTGGGCTTAATGCAACACAGTAAGCATACAGTTTACCCTCATACCTGTTGGCATTCAGCCACTTGTTTCAGGTCACACTTTTTTCACTGCGTTTAACACGCTGGATGACCACAAAGTGTCAACATGTGGCATGTCACTTCTGACTGAGACTATTACTCATCACTGTAAAACATGTGTCAATACAGCACTGTTTTGCAAAATTGACTGGAAAGAGCTTGAGATGTCACATCTAGATAGGGGATATGTGCCAGTAATATTTCTCCACTATCAATGGCCTTTCCTTTTTGTATGAGAAAAGGCTAATGACTACTACATTTGTGTTGTAGAAAATTTCTAGAGAAGTTTTAACTAAAGGAAAATACAAATGCCTTACAGTGCTGTGGAGTAACTCTTTACAAGCACATGTTAAATGTGACTTTCTTTTAATACAATTTGAATGTATTACAGTACAGTTAATCCTAGTAACTCTTTCGTGCTTTGAAATTCAGCAGGTCAGCCTGTCTGCTAATTTACAGGCAACTTGGGGTGAGCTGCTCAGCTCAGCTGTACCTCAGCTGTAAAGGTGAGGTGCTTCTATCAGAAGAGATAAAGTATCATTTCAAAGTTGTTTTCACACATGAAATGCTGGGAGAAGCAGGTCAGGACCTTCTCTAAAGAACACACACCGATAGATCATCCCCATGAAAAAATACTCTGATTTCGGCAGGGATGCTGCCTGAGTAAAGGTTGCAGGAGGCAGGACACAGGATGGCTATGCTACTCTTGTGTAAGCTCAAGTGGACATAACGGGCACATTATACCAGAGGATAAGTTGTCTTATTTTAAACCATGACCATGTAGGTAGTAAGTCCATGTGGAGTCCAAAACAGGGATAGCATTTATCCTAAAAGCAATTTGAAAGCATCAGCTGTAGTCTGGCGGCTGTTTGCACTAGCTTTTTAACATGTGTCAACAATAACCAGCAGACGGAAAAGGAAGTCTTGAACAGGATATCTGTTGTGTGTCCTGGTTAAACTGAAAGAGCCGAAAAACTGGCCGTTGGCCCAGGAGACTAAGTGATGGATTACCAAACTGTTAAAAGTGACCTTGCCTGGGGACAGTCAGTAAATTTCTCCAAACTTCTTGTTAAATCATGTGTTAGATACAAAAAAAAAAAAAAAATGCACCAAGGTCTGTTTAAAGCCACCTTTAAAAACAACAGAGCTACACCAAGGAACTCATTACTTCTTCTGGTAAAAAACGATTTACTTTATGTTTGGAACAAATAATATGTAACAACTAATTCATTAGAACTTTTAGCCCTTTGGCACTCACCAAATTACCTGGAATATATCACAAAACTATTTTACTTTTGTGAATTCTTTCAAACTTTTTCATTTTTATGTTGCAAATCAAGTTACCATATGGTTCCTCACCTGATAAAGGGTTAAAGCAACTCACCGAGCGTTGCTGATCAGATAAAGGCTATTGTTAAGGAAAATGGTTTAAGTATGAAAAATCTCTTTAGCAGGGTTTTTCTCTAAAACAACAGACACGTTTTGTCTGTTGTTTCCTAACTGCCAGTTTAATCAAAATGACCACACCCCAAGTTGTAAATCTTAGCAAGTTTTTAAGTGACTTTTTTTCCAGTGGTCAATCAATCAATCGGCATGACCTTCCTGATAAAACAGATAAAAAGAGAAAGCGAGAGTGAGGTAATTTTTACTGTGTTAATGCTTAACCATCAATAAACAAAACATTTTTACTGCTCAAATTCTCATAAATAAGTTATCTGACACAAAAAAAGGGGACAAAGATGCAAGGAAACCCAGCTTTGTTGCATAATCTGGAACTGGAAAAAGAACCTGAGAGTTATGAAGATAAATGCAGATGATAAATGCTTACACCTTTTCAACACTTTTAAATCTCACACCTTTTTTAATTTCCATTGCACTTTTTCAACAATAAGGGACTATCTTTTTTCTCATCTCCTCCGCTAATCTTTCTATAGTGGGGGAGGTAAGGTTTTGTGAATTTTTAAAACAGTGCAGTCATTTGACAGTGCTGCTTTGTAAGATTTTAGCACACAAACATACAAACCAAGCACACCACAGATGGGTTAGGAGGGATTCACTGATGGCAGCCAGGGGAGGAAATTCTTTTGAATTTTAAATCTACCTGTGGACACTTTTTCCTTTCTGTATGTGCATCACAGAAGGGACTCCTGATAAGACTCTGAGGATGATGCACCTCTTAGACCAGTCGGAGCCCCCACCCACCTGTTCCCTTACGCTAACAGAGAGAGAAAACAGACGAGAGGGGTTTTCTCTTTCATTCTCACTCTCACTTCCTCTCCTCTGGTTGCTGTATAGTTGTAAAGATTGTGTGTGTGGAGAGAACGTGTGCACCAACACTGATGGGGCAGACAGACTGAGGTAGTTGTGAACATGGACACACTGACTAACTTATGATACCTTCTGAATTTCCAAAATGTGTAATATTACTCCATGTTGGAGTAGATGACCATTGCTAAAGAAATATTCAGTGATATTTCCATACAAGTTTTCCTCCCGCTAAAATAAAACAGATTAAAATTCAATTCATGACAACCACTCTATTGTAAAACTCTTTGAGCATATCTACTACATGCCTTTGTCACTTAACACAATGACCTTACAAGCTGGTTTTGGTCATTATGTTTTAAAGCTGCCTGTACTGTAAGTCCTATTTGAGTGAAAGCAATGTCTCTGGAAAGCCTAACGAGAATTTATTTACATTTGATACTAACGTTCAATAGGACTCAGGGATGAAGATATTAGAATTTGGTGGTCAAAAGTCAAGGTTACTGTGATGTCACATCCCTCCCATTCTGGTGAACACAATGTCTCAGGGGTTGAACAGTCAAAGGAAAACGCTTTCCCTTGACCAAATTTAAGAAAAAAGTGAAAAATGAGGAGAATTCATAACAATGTAGGAAAAGCCAAAGATAGAGCTAAGAAAATCCATCAGCATGGCTGCTTAATCATACAACGGCAGATGTTATTGACATAAGTCTGCCATGGGTAAACTAGAATGTTGCATGATGTTTCATGCAGCCTGTATAATGTGGGTAATGTGGTGACAATATTACTTCAATACCAAGGCTGTAACTGAAATGAACAAAGGAGTATAAGCTACCTGGTACAAAAGACATGAAGAAATGATCCACAGGCAGAGGTGTGCATCAAACTTTTATTTTATTTTTTGAATTGTTTCCCAGTGATGACAGCTGACACGTTGAACGCCATGTGGACAACAATGCAAATACCAGTAATGTAGTCAAGGATAAGTGCAGGCAAACAAAAAAAATCACATAAAGCTGAGCACCATGGGTTTAGTTGATATTTTTGAAGCACAGGGCTATGCTGACCAACATATGAGAATAAAAACGAGAAATATGACTGCTTTGTCTCACTGTGGGGAACCAATGCGTCATCTGACTTAAAATTAAAAAGAATATACAGGAATTTCCCAACATACAGAAGTACTTTTGTGCCAGTAGAAGTTAAACAAGTTCGTGATATTGCGTTAGGAAGTACAACAACAAAAACACTGAAAGTGAAAGGAAAAACAAGCAATTTTAACTCTTTATTCAGCATTAAAACATGTCTGGCTCGATGTCAACCTTAACTGTGTGTTTGTGCAATCACATCTATTAGTTATTTTGATTTTATACATGTGGCAATAATAAACTGACATCTATTATGTGTACAGTGCTGTTTATCATCCTTGGAGCATCTTGATTTTTGACTGTTATTTCCTTACATATGTATTATTAGTACAAAAAGAATATTAATTTGAACTAATAAAAACACTAAAGAAAAGACATGCAATGGAAATCTAATGTTACTATTTAACTCGTAGCTTGCTGCACATTTTTTTTAATTTATGTATTTTACAAAGCTATGCACGATCTATCAATTCATCGCCCCAGTACCAGTGTCAGCAGACTAAGCAAGTCCCTCACCCCTGCAACATTTTTCAGCTCCTCACTGAAAGACCCTGGATAATTTGAAGAAAGCACAGACAATCTTTCCAGCCTGTTTTGTATGCCTTGAGATCTCCTACCAATAGCAAATACCTGAATACCTAGAAAACCTCTATAGGAAGGAGCCCGTTAGGCTTCATGATCAGATGTCTAACCACCTCAACTAGAATGCATAATGTAATGATCTGTAGAAAACATGAATCATTCCCCTGCACACCATTATTGACTGATTTATGTGACTGTATCGCTGCATGTATCATTTGCTTCTTTCAAACTGATGTTACACTGTCAATGCTATCCTTAATGAGTCATGTAACTGTTTCAGTGCATTTCATAAGCAGACTCTCTCGAGCTTGGGCAATGTACTCTTCCTTGTTCTTGCAAGTGGACAGAAACAAAGCCCTTTGTTGGTTGATGTGCAATACTGAGATGAAAGCGTGAAGCAGCCACATAAAGACCTACTTAGAAAATATTAGATTTCAAACAGTTTACTTCCTTATGCCCTATGAAAACACCCTATATTTTCACTTCTGTCTTTGGTACAACATTAACACTTACAAAGGGTTTCCTGTTGTTGCCAAAAGGTATTGTGTGTTTGTGTAGGTGGCCACAATGCAATGAACACATTCAGGTTGTCAATACCACACCTACGAAGAATACCTATGACACGGTACAAGCTGAGGCTCCACTGATTCAAAGTGAAAATGGGAAGTGCCGTCTTCCTGTAGTTTCCGGGTGAGTCGGGTGTGCTCAAACATTGCATTCACACACTTGAACCTATAGGGCCCCACGCACGCGCGGCTTGACGCCACTTTCGAATCACGTAGTGGCGACTGCCAGTGGAAAAGAAAATTTCATTACTCACACACTACTTTCTGCAGTTTTCCAGCTCTCTACTAGTGGTTTTCCTGTGTCCTCAGGGATAAGTATAAAAAAGGTAAGCGACACAGCTGTCTGCATTTCCAGTAAATCTTTGGTAAAGCGTCTTTTGGTGATCTGGTGCCTGCTGCTGACACTTGACAATATGAAGCTGATCGTTTTTTGCCTTTTCGCAGTCTGCTTTTGCTCTTTGGCCAAAGCGTCGACTAAAGATTGGGAGCGTAGAAAATTACAAGAAGTCCTGAGAGAGCTGAAAAATGTAAAAACTAGCCTGCAGGTCAGTTCATTTACATCTACTTTTTAACTGCTTTAACTGCATTTAACAACTTTCATTACTTAATGCAATCTTTTTTTGTTTGTGTCTTGCAGGACAGAGAGCTGATGATGAATACTCCACCAAAGGATATCGAGGTAAGCAAAACTACTTTAATCTAAAATAATGCTGACTGTATGGTCACCACCACAATAATATATTTGGGGTTGCTTACTCATTGTTGTTATGCTCCCACTTACTGCAGTTACTAATTGTCAGGCGCCGGGTACTGTAGGAGTAGATCAACCGATGGGTGAAATACCAAAATGTACTGGGTGATAAGCATACAGTATAGTCAGCTGTAAAACTTGAAAATCAAAGGCTAAACTTTCAGACTTAAATTTAGCATCTGCTCTTTTATCTTAATACTTAGAAATGAATTACCTCCAAATTCATCAGCAATGCAAAGCTAAAGTAAAAGAACTCAAACTAAAAATGTTTATAGAGGAAACTGAAATGTGAGAATGTATAACTTCATTTAGCAAAAATAATATCTACTTAAATGTTGGACAGGATTAAAACTGCTATATATATTTCATAGTTTAATTGGAAAAATGTATAACAGTGTTACACAGAATTTTCAAATACTTTGATTTTTTCTAGTATTTTACTAAAACTTTGCACATACTATAAACCATGCATTTTATTTTTCATGAAAAATACCACTTTCTAGAAAACTCTGCAGTCCATTAGACTAAAATTAAATCCTCAAAATGGTCATTTAAATTTCAATAATTATAATATATATGATAATATTTACCTTAAATGCCTTACAGCACATCTTAGTGTAAGGACACCTTAAAATATTTTGCAGTGTTATGCAATGCTCTTGTTGCCAAATCCTACATAATCTCATTATGTGCCCTTCACATAACTAGACTTATAAATATTTATTAGGAAGCACTGTATTACTAGTAAACTCTAATCAGGCTTCTTTCTTGTCAGGCTTATTCATTTTCATTCAGTGAGTCAACTCAAGAGCTTGCTCAGTGCATTTTTTTTAATTTTCTCACAGCTTCCTTTGAGTGAAATGTGATGAGTAATCAAGCAGAGAACAGACAAAACCATCACACTTCCTCACGCCACCTCTCAAACTCAGTGTTTCACAGTATGCTAGAAAACTTTTGACTCAATATTCTGTTTAAAATCTTGCAAATGACAGCTTATCTCACACCACAAATGATAAGGATTCCTAAGTATGTGTGAAGTAACTATTTTGCAAAAGAAAGATTACAATTTCGAAATGAGAATCCTAACACTACACTATAGCACTAATTTGACCAGAATTTCTGATTTTAAATCCAGAAAAACACTAAATGAAATTATTAACAACTAATTCTCCACGCAGATATATTATACTCTTTAACGAAAAAAAAAAACCTTGACCCTGGCTTGCTGAGTTCACGAGTGTCACACACTGGAAAATAAGTATCTAAACAGAAACAACTGTTTCACTTGGGGAAAAAATTACATTCTATCATCAGAATTTTCATTCAGATTTTTGGAGGGAAAGAATTCATACAAAAAAAACAAAAACAAAACAAAAGAAAAAAAAAAACCCTGAGCCCTTTCAGTTAACAGAAAGCTATCTTTAAAATAGTGGAAACTTTATTTGGTTCAGTTTCACTTTAGATAAGTGTTCTTTGACTGTATCACATTGGAAATTCAACTACAATGAAATCATGACATGAAACTACAAACAGCAGCTTTCTTGGAAATGTTCTTATGGGACTATATTTTTCCTTAGATTGAGACAAAGAACTGTGTCATTTCAAAGTTTTTTAATAACCAACGCTAAATTAATTAAAACTGTGAGTCAACCTGTTGTGCTCACTTTGTATGGTGCTGCATGTAGTATATTAAAATACATAAAATAAAAAAAAGATGTTTATGTTTTTAAAAAGACCAGTTGGAACATTGATATATGCTGGTGTAATGATGTTGTATTCACTAACATTTCTTTTTCCTTTTATAACAGGACTGCTGCTGTCTGACAGCCTTGAGTTGCTTTCGGGAGACTCTGGCTGAGCATTTCAGCATAACAGAAAAATATCCAAGAAAACTTTACAGGAGTCTTAATAATACTCTCACTGTAAGTACATTGTTTGGGGGTGGGAATCTTATAATATACCTTAAAGCCTATCTAAAGACAAATGCTTACATTTCAGTACATTGCATTTCTAAAACTTGCATATTTCTTTAAACCATTGCAGATCAGTGGACTGAACTTTTGTAACACAGAAAGTTCTACGGTAAGTAAAAAAGTTAGCACCATTTTTTTCCTTAAGATATTTTAGTCATAAAACACAGAGCGTTACAGTAAATGACCATAAGTAAACTCTTTTCTCCGGTGTTTCCTTTTAGACCAACTGTCCCACCTGCCACTCACATCCTAAGGAAATGGCATCAGTGTTTTTCCGCAGACTGGAATCTCTTATCCAAAGGGTAAGGCTATTTAAAATATATTTCACAAAGATATTCATAAAATACTAGACCATTTTGTTTTTACTGTAGCATTAGAATAGAAAAGGTTAAACTAGTTAATAATACATCATAAATGTGATGATGCTAGTCTATACAAGAAATTAAGCATTTGTTTTTGTCCCTCTTTAGGGCCTAAGCAGAATCAACAACTGAGAAGGGCTCAAGATCCAGTAGCAACCAAGGACTGAATATAGAGAAGACACTACGCTCTAAAGTGCTAAACATGGCAAAGATTATGTGTTTATAGCCTTATAAATATTTAACTTATTTAATATTTATTTATGTTGTAGTGGTTAACTCACTCAAGCTATCAGGAAAGCTGCTTTGCTGCCACCTAGTGGACTTGGCATTTTTTCCCCTTCATCAATGAGAGGGAAAGTTAACTTATTCATTTATACAGTAGTTCTCAAAGAATAGTTTATAATAACATTTATACTATGTATGTTCTGCCTTAGTACACAAATTATTTTGTTAAAACAACTGTACCATTTAAAAATATTGAACTAATTACCACACACAGGTTATTTGTTTGCCTGGTTTATATGTAGGACAACTTTTCTGCCTGTAGCAGGAATTAAACATTTTTATCAACTGGGCAAGTTTTTTTTTGTTTTTTTTTTTTTTTTATTTTTGGCTGTGGTTTTTTTTTTTTTTTTTTTTTTGCAAAAAACTGT
>VUQI01021068.1:0-11194 GCA_015106735.1 Paratilapia polleni | reverse complement strand
GGGGTCTGTCATGGTTTGGGGCTGCATTTCAGCCAGTGGTGTTGGGGATCTTGTCAAAACTGATGGAATTATGAATGCAGAAAAGTACCGTCAGAGTTTGATCCATCATGAAATATCATCTGGAAAGTGTCTAATTAGCAACAGCATCATTTTCAGCATGACAATGATAAACCTGGATAGAAAAACACACAATGGAACACTATCAGTCATGGACTGGCCTCCCCAGAGCCCGGACCTCAACATGACTGAAGAAGTGAGGGATCATCTTGACTAAAGGCAGCCAAAATCCAAAGAAGAGCTTTGAATGTCCTTCAAGAAGCCTGGAGAAGACTACTTAAAGAAATTACAAGAAAGCTGCCTAAGAGAGTTCAGACTGTGTTGAAGAATAAAGGTGATCATAACAAATATTGAGTTTCAAGCTCGTTAGAATTGTACAAACTCTGTTTTTGCTGGATTTCCATTTATAACCGTGGCTCTATGACCCGCTGATGGGGCTGACAGCTACTGCACGTGGACGGAAAGGGAAACATATGCAGTGATGCAAAGCTGAATACAAAAATCAACTTATCCTAGAGTTTTCTGATGCCATCTGACTAACCTTTACTTTAAATCTCAACTTTGAGCCTTTTTTGTTAATGACAGATAATAATTGTGGGGACTGAACTTTTTCGTGGCTTCCAAAGTGAGAAATACCAGAAAAGGAAGAAATACTTTACGTCAATGCAGAAAATAACAAATCAACATGAAACTAGTTAGAGAGAGAGGAGAGACTAAAACACAATGTTGTGAGATGAAAAGGATGTGGAGTGAGAGGGTGATGTCCCTCCTGTCCCCAGTATAAATTATGTCCTTGTGTCTGTAGATCAGTCTTTGAAGGCCATTTTAGATCCACTTGCTTCCTTCACTTGCTGATGTAGAGGCATTCACTGTCAGTGATTCTAGGTAAACATTTAGTCTTATATGGAGGATAGAAAGAGGAACAGGGACGAGAGAGAGCACTTAGATGATCGTAGAAATTTAAGGAGAAGGACTTCAGAAAGGAAGAGACAGGACGTGTCTTTGTGAAGTGTCTGCTTCATGCTGGTGTCTCCTTTTTTTCCCTCTTCTTCTCAAATTTCACCTTTTCCTCCACTCTCCCTCACACAGAATAACTTCTCCTCTTGGTACACGCACACACCAACTCTCTCACACATACACACTCTTTTCCATGAATCTCTCTCTTTCTCTGACACAAACTTCATTGTCTTCAAGCAGAATCTTTCTCTCTATCCCAATCGTTTGCTTCTGCAGACCACCCCTCCTTCTACTCCTCTGCCCTCCACTAACATCTATTCCTCATCCTTCACCACCTAAACACTTTTCCATCTTCCTTTCTTCCTTGCCTTGCTCCCACCCCACCTTTATTTCTCCCCTTGCCCTTTGGCTTGCCCTCCCACTACTATGTGCAGATTTTCTAAAAACAGTACTCTCTTTCACTACTACTTAACTGCGTCACTTCCTTTACCACCCTCCCCTTATACCCTCACTCTAACACTTACGCACACATCTCACACACATTCACCTTTTGCCCTTCTCATTTCCTCTGTCCCTCTCTTGCTTCCCCTTTTGCTTCATTCCAACAGTAAAAACATGTACAGCCAATCACACTTGCAATGGGCCTCGGGCGCACTGTGTTTTGACAAACACACCTAATAGATAATGAGATGTGTCACTCTCTCAGTCTGGCTCACTCCCTAAATCACAAACACACACACACACACACACACATATACACAGTACATACAAGCCTGGGCAAAGTCTTGCATTCAGCAGCACTTGAACCTATTTTTAAGACACATAAAACCAACAATCTACTGCAGCAGCAAGTGAGGCTGAAACAGAGGCTAATGTTGGGTAAACATGTAACCCAATGAGTCAGGCTCAGCCATCACAGGACTGCTATTAGCACTCTTGGCACACACAGGTCATGTATTCTGCCAGCTACTAAATCTGTTTTAACATGGGGACTACCAAGCACAGACCAGGACACAGACAGAAAGAAAGAAAGGAAAAAAGAAAAAGATAGAGGAATGAAAGACAAGTGGAGAGAGGCTGCCAAATTATCTTCAGAGGGAAAAGTCAAGAGCTTGTGAGTGCCAACCTGGTCCCAAATTTGAGTGTCTAATTCCACTCTGATGAGAGCAAGTTGTAGATGTGGACTCTGAGAGCAAAAAGTGTGTAGGTGTGCATGTGTGTGTGTGGAGGGGTGGGGTGGCGGCATTTGTTGAACCCAATATTATCACGTCCTGCTGTGCGCCCACTTAAGATAAACCTGCTGGAATAAATATCCCAGTCACATGTCACACTTGGTATTTCTGTCATGATTTGAATCCCATGTTTCTTTCTGTTTTGTTTACTCGTCTGTCCATCCATGGTTACCTTTTATGCATAAATCTAAGTTTTAGTCCTGATTTTGAGTCCTGATACCAATCCAATAATTTTACCAGAAAGATTTTAAATGCAGCTGAAAAGCTAATAAAAACAGAAAAGTGTTAATTGTGCATAGAAATAATAAAAGAATAAGTAAACTAGACTGAAGATTTCTTCAATACAGGATCATTTTTGGTACTCGTTGCTATGCACACATTTCGGATGAGCCCTAAAAGTATTTCAATTAGATCCTCAGGTATCATATGGTGTCTATAAATCAGGTATTTTTTTTACAAATGCCTGGCTACAGTGAACACTTATTGGCCACTGGAGCTGAAATATGTAACTTTCCACGTGCTGTCGCCCTCTCCAGAGACCAGATTTGAATGATTGATGTTTGAAAAATGGCAACGATGGCTGAAGGTTGTGTGGAAGTCTGCTCTCAATTTATAGCAGCCATAGCAAGAGGTGGAAAATGTGCAAGATTGCCAAACGTAATCCTACTGGGCTGATGCAGATGACTCTGATGGTTGAAAATACTATCATATGTGTAGTGCCTTTGTGCTGATTTTTATGCTTTAAAAATAAGGTCGATTTTAAATATTTCTGTGAAATGGCATAATAGATACACTCTCGACAACTAAAAACCTACTGTGTCATTAGGAAACTTTATCCACAATATTCCTTCTAAATCTCACAATTAATTGAGTGAAATCAAGCGTAGCATTGCCATCTGAGTGAAACCTGATTTACTGGGAGGTCGACCCCAGATTCTCACCTGTGTGTTGACAGTGAGTTGGCCCATCTGACACGACCAGCCTGTCGGTGTCTCTGGCTGCTCTTCTTGGCAGCTCTTTGCTCAGATAAAGCTCTCGCTGTGCTGCACAGAGAGGTATGGAGCGGGTCACAGCCCCAATCATTACTGCAGGACTCAAGCCAGACGTGCTATCACATCGATACGCACACACATTTGTACAAGGTAACATCCACAAACACTCAGGTCCCGGCACATGTTTATATTCACATGTATGTGCACTGTAAACACATGCACGTGTTTAATTATTTGTGTACTTTGAGTAAGGGTGTGTGTTCTGGTTGTGACCCAGAATACACAAATAGCATGGTGTAATGGAGGCAGTGGCAGGCATTTTCCATCCCAGTGCTCACAGACAACCAGCTAGTGTTGGAGCTCGGAATGGTCTACCTATCAAATATTCAGTTTATGGCAGCCTAACTCCTTACTTCAGCACATGGCACGCATGTGAATCCAGCACAACTGTGGATTGAACGAAGGGTGTGAAACCAGTAAATTAACTGGAAAATTTCTTTTGTTTTAAAGACTTACAGGTGAAGATTTGGTCTTTGAGTCTTACCTGTGAGAAGCACCTGCGGTACTCCTTCTCCGGCCCTGCGCATGTGTACATGCGAGGAGCTACTCCCTCCCTGCCTGACTCCACTCCCAGGTGCGAGGTGTGCGAGTGCTGTAAGGGGTAGATGTTGCCGGCAGGTGGAGCTTGGGGACTGAAGCCTGGGTGGAGCTCCCTGTCTCTTTGCACGGGGCTGCTGCGGTGGAGAGGAGGAGAAAAAGGTGAAGCGACTGCAGGGGAGTGTGGGCGAGAGAGAGGAGAGATGGGTGGAGGTGGCGCGGTGACGGAGCTCCAGTCAAACCGTTGGCGGTTGCTGAAGACAGATGGTAACGAGGAGCGTGAGAAGGGGCGAGAGGGTGGGACTCGCTCTCTGCCCCTCCCATGCTCTGTATGGGTGTGTGAGGGTCTGTCCACGTGTTGCAGTAGAGGGCGAATGGTGGGTCCTGTGGACGCCTCCTCAGCAGCAGGTGCCTCAGAGATCTCCTGCTCTTCCTCCCTCCCTTCCACCTCCACATCCTTTTCATCTCTCCCCACCTCCTCTTCCTCTCTCGTATTACTCTCCGCGATGTCCTCAAGAACAGCCTGTCCGGGTGCTACTGTTGCATCTTCAGTGCCGTTCACAGTGTGGCGAGCTTGGCGGTTGGGACGATGCAAAGGCAGAGAAAAGGGAACCCTGCCATACCCAAACTGACCTGGACGGATGTTGGAAGACCTGGGAGTCAAAAAGAAAATGCAAATGAAGAACAACCAGAAAAAAAGCCAGAGGCAGTCACAGAGACAGAAGGGCTGGGTAAATTTATTAAAAACGACACACAGCCAGCAGACTCTGGTGAGCAGGGAGGGTAATGTCTTGCCTGACTGGATGACAAAAGCCAGATGTAATGATGTAATAATACAGTAGATACCAGAGGCAGAGATGGGCAAAATGCCAACTCCCAATACTCAAAACATCTTAACAAACCCTCTAATGCTTAAACAATGTCAGCATTTAAAGTAATGGCACCTAAATGAAGTGGAGCAGTACTCTGACAAACCAGCCATTTCTTTCATTTTGGTGATATCGCACCTTCTCTGTGTTTAAATTCTCACTTTCTTCTTGTATTTCCTAATGAGATACGTATAGATCTTTTATTTGTCTGTCCACAATGGCTGCTGTTGTTACTCACCCTAACAAACGAGTTCTTCTATTTATCCTAAACAAACCACCGTTGCTACTGCCAGCAATGCAAAACTCACTTCCTTTGACATTTTCCTGGAAAGGCGAACTCAGAGTGCTGAGCAAAGCAAATATAAAGCCTTTCCATTAACTGGAAATCAGTTAAATTTGTGGTTTGACTTCATTAATGAGAAAATACTGACATCATTTATATTTGAGCTTTAAAATATCTAGCACAATAAACAAAGGTTTCTGATAAGGATCCTGTAAATTCGGATACTGTTTTTAATGTTTTATGATTGATAAACCATACTCTGGTTATAATTTGCCTCAATTATATCTTTGCCATTTCTACACTGAGCTTTCAGTGTATATGAAAATAAGCATATGTGTGATAAGCTTAAAGCATAACCGTTGGCGGTTACTCTAATGGTAACCAGGAGCGGAGAGGCAGTCAGCGAGTCCCACCCTCTCACCCCTGTCACCTTAGAGCAGGTGAAAATCTTGTTTTTGCTGACCACCAGTGGTTAGTCATCTTGCTCAGGGCATGTCATTACACTGTAACATCCCAGGTGGGTGTGGTTACAGGTGCCGAAATCCAAAATTTTGTTCAATCTTGCTCACCTTCTCGTAGGTAAACCCTCCCGACTGGTGGAGACCGACCTTCTGCTACCCCCTCCTCCAGCTCTTAGTGCTCCTGGATTGGTCGGCCTCCTGATGATCCGTGCTGGCTGGTCATAGCCCTGTGACGGCGCACGGTAGGGAGATCGGAAAATAGGCACAAGGTCCTGGTTGTTTGGGGAGAATTCTGGCTGGTGAAAAGGAGGCGATCGATTGGTTTGTCCTGGTACAGGAGGCCCTCCTCCTCCTTCAGCGGGCGTGTCCCGATAAAGAGGCAGTCCTGGGTTTTGACTGGTGGAGACTGATGAAGAGTGATAAGGCAGGCGCTGCCCAGGGTAACGAGGAGGATAATAAGGGCGCGCAGGTGAGATAACAGGACCTCCGACACCCCCGGGCAGATAACCTGCCCAGTTAGGTGGGGAGTGGGAGAGAGGAGGGGCCTGTGGAGGAGGGGGAGGTAAACACTTCCTGCTCCTCTGTGACACGCCCACGCCACAGGTTTGAGAGCATTCTGACCACTCCCCCCATGCTGACCACACACCCACCACAGGCTCAGCATCAAACACCTGTCTGGACCTTCGACCTGCCACCTGAGACACAAACACACACACAAACTAACAATTAATGACAATTAAATTACAATTTAACCATCAATTTTAATTACAAGGTTCTCAACTGCTTAGCTGCTAACTGAGACTGGGCCTCATTATTTTCTTCAGTGTTTAATCCACCAATTATTTTCTTGACTAGTCGAGTAATAGTTGAAGAATGAAGTATGAATGAGTATGAAGAATGTCAATAAAAAGTTAAAATTCTTAAAAAAAAGTTAAAGATCCTACTGACTGTGGCAGCATCCTAAAATCTCAATCAAGAAATGCAGTTAAGTATCAAAGATGAATAAAAAAACAAAAATGACAAAAACATTCACATTTGTCAGTTTGGATCCAGTCATATTTTGTAGCATTTTTTGGTTTAAAAACACTTTAAAATATGATTTGATTATAAAACTTTTTGATCAATTGATCAGTTTCCATGATGCAATAAATTATGACATATTGAAGCTTTTTGTGGTCTACAGTTAAAGATGAAAACAACAATCTGATTTTTAATTAATGTTAATCTAGATGGAAGCTAATCTATGAGAGACGACTACTGTGCCTATGCTTTTTTTAAAAAAAAATTAAGCCTACAAAATGATCCAAAGAATGAAAGAAGGGTTAGGACAATCTGGTGTAAACCAGAGGCTTTCTCCATCAGGATAATGTTTTTGATCCAGCCTTGCACTTATTAAATAAATAATAAATAATGGTCAGTATTATGGCTAAATGAGAGTTTTCAATTTTTAAAAAAAGATTTTAAGGTAAAAAAAAGTCAGACAAGCCAAAAAAATTCTTTAACTGAATGTTTAAGCGCTCCAACATACCACTGCAGTGGTTGTAACCCTGACTCAAAGGGTGAAAATTGCAAACTTTGACAATATTTTAGAGAAGTACTTAACTCAATAAAAACTTTGCCATTGCAAAATCAAAACTCTCTGGAAGTCTTTTTTCTCACAGTAACTGAGTTCACTGATGAGCTATAGTCTCATGAATTTCCTTCCTCTGGGGCCAAAATATAAATCGTGCACTTACTCTCCTTCACTAAGGCTTAGGAGAGACTCGGGCACCTGCCAGCAGCTTGTGAGCAGGAGGAGTTGGTGTCTTATGAACGCACCGCAGAAACGACAAAATCAGGGCTGATTTCGCTGTGCAGTCATGCTTGTATATGACCATGTGTGAGTGCATGTATGTTGGTGCCAGTTCAGGCTTTGAGCTCTTCCTCTGTGGTCACAGAGAAATGTTTCTCCTCTCATTTCATAACTGAAGCATTGGCCTGGTTGGCAGACCCGCAAACATGCGAGCTGAACAAAAGTTTCCATTGAGAACGAACCAAAACATGAATCTGTGCTCCACTTCTCTCCTCTCTCTTCCCAAGTGTGTAAATGTGTGTGTAAATTGGCAGAAACCTGCAAGTAAACATACTGTACAAACTGTTTGTGGACGGCAGAGAGGGGACAGATGTAAGCGTGAATGCATGTGCAGGCACGCTCTGATCCTCCTGTTCGCCACCAGATTAAAAAAAAAAGTTCCTGTCTCAGTCTGGGGTAACATGGCAGGAGGGTGGGAGAAAAGGAAAGAGAAAGAAGTAAGGAGGATGAGGAGGGGGTCGAGGTGCATATGTGTGTGCGTGCAGTGGGGAGGTGTGCTCTGTCGTAATGAGTGACATCAAACACAGCTGCCACATAACTGGGACCATTAACGAGCTCCGTGCAGTGACCCCACAGCAGCCACCGCCGACCTCTGGAGCTACTGGTTAAACTCCTGCAACAGCGTTCATCTACCCAGACTGGACCAGTTAGGGGTGCAACTATGAATTCTGGTTCCCCCCCTTGAATCATATTTCAAGATCTTATTGGTGTAACTTTGCCTTTTAAAGCCTTTTTTTAAAACAATATTCACATGCCCAGATTACAGTGAAAGAGCGGCTTTAATCATCAGTGGCATTACAAGTTTCCAGTGGAAGAGAAGTCTTTCCTCCTCCTTTCATCTTTCTCTTTCATCTTATTGCCAGATCGACACATTTTGGCTTATGGCCTTCAAGATAAAAATGCAGCTCTTTACAAAGAACATTCATGTGAATAAAGTGATAAGAAAAAATGAGTAAAAGTGATGGTAAAAGAGGAAAAAACACTACTGAACATACAGTATATACGTGTACAGCAGGGAACAAATGAGAAGAGTCTGACACAAAGGTCAGCTAAGAGGCACACTAATTGGCTGATGGACTGAATATAACACACAGTACTGTAAGTCAGTAAATCTTGATCCATATTATGTATGTTTCCAGCTTCTTATCTTCCTGCATGACAAATCACAGGTGTGACATTCACCTGAAAAAAGGCAATGCCAAAGCAGGCTTATCCAGCAACTAAAGTTGAACCTGATTCTACTTTTGCAGCAATGCAACAGGAACGTCATCATGCATGGCATCACATGCAATTTAGTAATACCATTGATCTGTCTTATAATGGTGTTCACCTTGCAAATGCAGCAATGAAAGATTAATGTTGAACTAGTTGCCACTGTTGTGTCAGGTGTTGCTGAATCTGTTATTCTATAATGAACTTTTGGACCCAGCAGTCCACGTCCCCTTTGTCGTTTCTGTCTGAAAGCCAGATCATCTGTTAACTTCATCTTCAAAGGGCTAAAAATAGGGTTGCTGTTCTTGTTTAATTAAAAGATGCTGAGATCTGTTGTAAATTGTAAAGCTCAGGCTCCGGCATTCTTTCTCTGGCAGCCTTTTCTTGCCTAGTTGCAGTGTGGGGATGCTAAGGTAACACACAGAGAGACTTTTCTCCCCAAAAAAGAAATCTGGATGTTACTCACTTAATTTGATTAACTCGGAGTGATAAAGTCTCATGATAGCCGTGGCTGAACTTCTGCATTTATTGAAGCATGATGGCTATGCATTTTGTTCCCTATGTCTTTCACTGGAAGTCCTCACAGGCAGCAAGGACAGGTGGGGCACTTTCAGAGTCCTGTAACTCTTTCAGTGTACATGGGTACGCGAGCGATGTTTTAAGGCAGGCTTAGAAAATGTGAACCTGTCCTTTCAACTGCTGTCACCTTTCACCCCTCCTTAGTGACACTGTTGTGTGTTGACCTAACTTGATCTGATGACTCACCTTCCTCTTAGCAGTCTTAGTCACGGAGGTCGTGACCACCACAAAGCTCCACAGCACATAGAGCCTAGAGGGACAAAGAACAGAGGGTGAAAAAGTGGCAGATGTACAGGATTTAAAATAGCAGCAGGTTATAATAATAAGGTCTTTTGTAAAACATGTAATTATTCCATGACCTAAGCCAGAAATTGCTGCTACATAATGTTCAAACTTACAGACTTTCATTAATCTCTGTCCAAAGAGCACCAGCTTTCTTAAACTTTTCCCTTCACTGTAAATTTATTTTAAAAAGGTGCTAGAAGTGTTGAGTGAACACCCTATCAAATGTTCCAGTGACATAAGTGTACTTTACCAACCAATTATGCCACTTTCTTCCCCACTCCAGGTGGCCTGTGGGCTCAAATGAGTGTGAACAAAAGTTTCTTTTTCCCCTTCAAGGATCACAGGCAAGCATCTCAATCAATCTGGGGAAGCCTGGGAGGTGCTAACAAACTAATGGGTTTTAACAGCAAGCATGTTTTCCCTCTGCATGCCTCTCTCTGAGACTGCACACACCCTGAGGATGTGGTTTTAAGACACACACACACAGCTGGCACACTCCCGGGCTCTATCAGTTGCAACATCCGAAATCATCTTGTAATTTAAGGTACTTTTAATTTGAAGGTCTGATGTTCAAAGAGGTGGTGTATGGTTGGGATGGTTTTGGAGTTCTTGAATTGGGCATGAAGCTACATTGGGGATTATGTTGAGTCACTGACTGGGCTGATCAAAAGCTGTTCATCTTAAAAGTAGTTTAATTCATCATATGAGCCCTGGAAGTCTCACTATTCCTTGAGAAAGTAAGAAAAAGTCAGATAATGCACTTGTTTCGGTGGAAAGTCAGTGTGTCTATAATTATCACAAAAACCTCCATGAAACCGAGACAAGTGTATTGGAAAAAAGTGCAATAACATCTCTTCATCTGCCAAGGAAATAGCCTGAACATGATACTAAACGACTTGCTAAAATGGACATTTCAGCGCTCACCACGAGAACCAAACCATCACCACAATCACCAGTCCGCAAGCCACATGTAGTCAGGGTAATTGGTCCCCTCTTCCCAGTGTGGTGCACCGCCGCGGTCTCTGGAAGCTTCCCCACACCAGACTACACAATTACCCCCGAAAAACACAAAGATCCCGCACAATCCGACACAACAGAGCCGCTCAGGCCGAAGTAACGACCCTCTACCCGGGTCCACGTTTCCCTCCCCGCTACAGTGACACACTGTAGAATAAACTCAGAGCAGCGGGGACAGGGGAAGAGAAGGAGAGGGAAAAAAAGAATTATATCAGGGGGGAAACTCGCAAAAATCTGCCCCGAGGAGGAAGAGGGGACTCCAACCTAAAACCAGTCGCCTTCGGGTGAATTCCTATCATATTACCTGGACAGCGCCCAGTGCGCAACAAGAAGGCAACGTGCGTAAAACCCAAAACTTTACCGCAAAGCAAAACAACTTTTTAAAGCAGTCTGCGCGCTCTAAGGAGAACTCAGACTCCCATGTGGTGCTGTCTACAGGCAGACTGAGAGAAGCAGCAGGGTGCAGACGTGAATAAGTTTTACCTGAATAGTAAACCTAGCCGCATGCTCCAAGAGTCTCCCGCAAGGTCCTGACTCCGCTCACAGATAATAATTATCAGTCCAGTTTAGTGGTCTAATCCGATCTGTGCAGTCTTGAAAGAAACGTGATGAAGTCCTGCGAGGACTTCTGCTCTCTCTCTCTTTCTCTCCCTCTCTTTCTGTCCCCTTCCTCCTGTCACAGTCACTCCCCGTGATTTCTGGAGAGTGGGATGGGTTCCGTTTTTTTCTCTTTCAGTGCCGTTCACTCGACAACTTTTTTGGGTCCTTATTATAAACTGCTGTGACGCCTGACAGCCAGGG
>VUQI01021050.1:52841-65276 GCA_015106735.1 Paratilapia polleni | reverse complement strand
CTACTTCAGTATACTCTCTCTGTCAGCAGAAGAATAAAAGAGAGGGGAAGGCGAGGGAAGGGGCAGGAGGAGAGAGCGAGAAGGGAGTGAAGAAGTAGGGGAAGAAAAACAGAGAAACAGGAGAAATCAGACTCTTCCAGGGGTTGGCGAAAGGTCAGTCCTGACAGGCTCGGAGGTTAAACTGCCGAGTTAAAATACTGTTCATTATCCTCTGCAGCCTCTTCCCAAATTCCCCTCTTTTGTGTCACAGTCAGTGCCCAGCATCAATGTTCCCCACCCCAGGATTTATTAGACATTGTTGAGGAGCGAGAAAGGGGACCTTTTCTGTACAATAGTAGCAGTGATCCTATGGCAAGGACAATACTGCTGCCAACACAATTACAGAGCCTGGCTTGAGTTATAAGGGTTGTAGGACTGACACTGGAGTGTGTACCTGTGTGCCTTCTTGTATGCTTTTTACTGTATGATGATAAAAACAACCAGCATGTATTACGTAAAAAGCAGAGTTGTTTATGTTGACCTGATTCACAAAAATCATACTGAAAATTAATACAAAAACAATTTACAGGAATTTCTCAATATTTAAAACAACCTTACTCCAGCACAGGAAATTTAATTAGTACACATGAAGAGAACAAAGCAGGGGAATATCCATAACATGAATTAGGCTGAATCCCATCATTCATTACTCACCAGAGAGCAATGAGATGTGACACATGGCAACAGAACCCTGCCTGAACTGGACAAATTAAAAACACTAGTAATTAGCGCTATGCAAAACATGTTGTAAGTTTATTACCTGATTTATGTGGCTTCCTGTTTATAAGGGCACAGTGAGCTGGCTATTCGTCTTCCACCTAGCATGCTTAAGATTCAGAATG
The DNA here is from genome assembly GCA_015106735.1 of Paratilapia polleni. Lineage (NCBI taxonomy): Eukaryota > Metazoa > Chordata > Actinopteri > Cichliformes > Cichlidae > Paratilapia > Paratilapia polleni. Next base: position 64,395 of record VUQI01021050.1, on the reverse strand, counting down.
GGTTTAAATGATTTATTAAATGAATAAACAAATAAATCACCACACACCTAATTTCCCTAATGATATTAGAAATGACTGACTGTACAAATTGTGCAAAATATAAGCTACTATTAACCTAAAGCACCTCTCATTTTAGGGGTTCAAAACGTCCATCCATTTTCATTTGTGCAAAAACAAAAACAAAAACATGATTAATAAAGATCTGACTCCTGACATGGATTCCACAAATAAAACACTCCACACTCTCTTTGCTTAATAAAGGAGGGTCAAACACTCAATGTTGTCAGCAATATGTCAAAGCCACCCTGTCAAAGACACTCTTTCATGTGAACCAGAGAGAAATTAACCCCCAATAAAGCAAGCCCCACACTCTTACCCAACTCCAAACTTTCTACTTGTTCTATTTCTCATACAGTGCTGTGTTGGGAGTCACCCCGATCATGGTGTGAATTGTATATTTCTATTTTAAGAGACATATTGTTTTCATCTTTTGCCCCTCTATTCCCTAGGGGAATGAGTGGAATATAAAAAAAACAGACTTTAAATAACAAGAAGCTGCCATCAGTTCCCCTGCTAGTCCGCACATTAGCCCCGTCTGTGAGTGAGCATCCGACACCTACTCAAATGCTTCAGTTCTATGGGCGTATAAGAGCATAAATAATTCAAAATTAATCCCTGCTGAGGGGGACTATAGGAATCATAAATTATCTGAGTGTAGTCCCTAATACAGTCCCAGAATTGGAACACCTATGGTAACAACTGAGCAGAGGTGCTCATTATTGTGACAGCATAGCTGGTATTGTTTTCACCCTGTGAGTCTGTCTGTCTGTCTCTGGGTGTCATCATGGGCAAAATGTAGTTCTCAAGACACACAGTGTAGCAGGAGCTACTGCAGTTTTAAGGACTTTGGTAAGTGTTTGCATATCTGTCTGCAGGTTTGACAAATTTTGTCAACGTGACAGCACTGCAACCAAGCAAGATGAAACTTTACAGGAGTGTAGCTAACATCAAAATAGAGGCTGAGTGAGAAGATGGGTGAAGTCCAACCCTTGAGTACTCTGTATGTGTGTGTGTGCTTGGGTAGTGGTGGGGGAGGGGAAACTTACCTAATTCACTTCATAAGAGTCCCCAAAAATGGCCTTAGTTCATCGGATGGCTTGGCTTTTATCTTGGGGTGGGTGTGTGTGTGTGTGTGTGTGTGTGTGTGTGTGTCCTCGAGGCACCTGCTGTAGCAGTAACTACTAGAGGTGGTGTTGAGTTCTTTGGCAGTTGTTTATATGTTTTTCTGGCTGTGAGGAGATTTCATCAATGTGATGTGACAACATGGTGCAAGACACAGTGACAAAACCTTACATGAAAATGAAGGCCCAGTTCAAACATGATTGTGGTCTTTGTGGGGGTTTTTTTTGTTTGTTTTAAATGTTAGTATAAGTTCATTAATAAAAAAAAAAAAAAAAAGGAACCCTGGGTACATACTGAGATGCTTTGTTGACATTTACAACAAGTTTCTCAAAAGGTTTGCTCATCACTCTGCAGCAACTCCAGGCTGCCCAGGGGACAGTGATGGATGGCAGGTTGACAACTGTTAATCAACCCCAGCAGGGATGGAAATAATAATGTCAGGTAATTGAGAACATAAAAGCGAGCACTATCATATAAAAGAGGGTACATTTAGGCCTACTGACCTAGACCTGGACACTAAGACATGAAAAGAAGATGTTTAAAGTTGAATTGTGGATGGAACATTAACTAAACCTAGACTGTAACAGCAGGGACCAATAAAGTTAAAAAAAAAAAACTTTCAGATGAATGCAGCCATGGATGCAGCTATCATCCCTGAATTAAAGAAGAGATGGCAATGAATCACCTTGTTGATAATATGAAAAACTGGAAAGACTAACACAACCGTGAGTAGAGAGGAAAATGCCAGTCTAAAGCATATCAAAGCTATATTAGATGTGTCTACTCTCGTGTAAAAGGAAGATGTGAAAACATAAACTGATCCTCAGTAAAAAGGACTACTGTAACGGGTAAAAGAGAGTGGCATTCGGTGAGGGGAGGGGAAAAATATCCGCTTTAGAAAGTGTTTGGAAATATACATATCAAAGGAAAGACATGGAGATTTCCTTTGCCTGTGCATCCTATCCATGTACCCACCCTCCACCCCCGACTCTGCGAGTGAGATGAGGGGTCTATTGCAAATTCTCAGGTAAGAGAGCCAGAAACCTACTTATGATGCTCTGCTGTTCATAATCCATAGGTTCTATCAGCAGATTACTAGAAATAAAGTGTTGGGAGAGACGTAAAACAGGACTCAGAATGCCAAATGAGACAATGCTGGTTTCAGTCTGAACTTCACTTCCATGTACATAATTAACAGCTTGTGTTCAGCTAGGGCAAAGACAAAAAAATGTGAAGGGGGAACAGAAATCTTCTCAGCAGGATACAGCAATAAGAAATTTATGTTGTAATATTTCCTAAATATCCCCTCCTTCCAATATGAAACCTACATAACTAAAAATGTTGTATATGATAAGATGCATGATTATAGTAAAGTTCTTGTGTGAATTTTCATTGAAAATATATGACCACGTGTAATAGCTTAATCTCTCTAACTCGCCCAGTATGACTTTCCACCCTCTTTAGCACCACTGGATATGTGTAGGGCAATTCATTCGTCACACGGCTTTACCCATTAGAGGCGGACTGCTAAATGCTTCACCTTTTGATTTTGAGGAGGAGTACAGGATTTGTCAGGGGAAAAGGGAAGGTGCTTTATTGCTCCAAATTTCATCACAATAAAGGCTTATAGGGAAGGTGGCATAATCGTTGCCCTATAAATGTCTCTGTGTAGATTACATGCTTCTTGCCCAGCTAATCCTCATAATTGATGAACTTCTATGCTGACGATTTTTTATATTATTTTGTAATTTGTTTATTAATTAAGATAACACTTATTTTGGGACCTCAACCAAGTAAACACGATTATGTGCTCTGCGGGGTGAGTGTTCAGTGCACTGACGTTCCCAAAGCAGCAAGCTGGCTGGCTGGCAGGCTGCTGCTGCCAGGGAATGTCTAATAGTCTTCCACTGAGAAGTTTAATTCATTTGCCATAAAGCTAAAAATAAACACAGTCACACTTAATTGGGCTCTGAATGTGAGCATTATTGAGTTGTTGAAAAAAGCAAGACCACAAATTATAACGAAGGGCTCAACATTTAAACAGCTGAAACACTGTGTAGAGCATATGCATTTCAATTTTGTGACTATTAGTTATTACACAAAAAGAGATAGATTTATAAATACTGCACAAAAATAGTGATGACGCTTTAGAAACATTAATTTCCAAAAGATGTTGAGTATTTGTTATTAAAGAAAAAACTGCATATTTTTTTAGGTTTTGCTCTCCTGGAAGCATACTATCATGAGTTACCGTCTTTGAGAGGAAGCATTTATGTATCATCCAAGTTTATGATACGCAGTGACTTTGAGGCAGGGCCGTTAGGATAAGAGAGAGGGAAAAATCAAAAAGATTTCCATAAAAAAGTGGAATAAATAAGTGCCTGAGTTACAACAATTTGGATTTACATATATTATCCAGCTCTATCTCTTTGGGATATTTTACAGTCCTGATATGTGAGGGGGAGCGGAGAGATAAACTAAATATGACCTATGCTCTGCAGGCTCAGCCAGAAAGAGCAAATGCCTGTAAGAATACTCAAGGAGCAGAAAAAAGGATGAGAGGATGAGGACAAAAAGCCAGGGGAAGGAAGAAAAATGACACTAAAAGGCAGTCACGATCTGATTGATGCTCCGTTGTATTTGAAGATCAGTGGCAGCCTTGTGGTGGGAAGCACAGAGGTCACAGAGTGTGTGTGTGTGTGTGTGTGTGTGTGTGAGAGAGAGAGAACGGGTGTGTATCCACGCTTGCTATAAGGGCGCGTGGCTTCCTTTGTCGGTTTCACCGTCTGGATTGTGCGTGCGTGTGCAGGAACGTGTGTCCAGAGTCGCTCTACCAGTCTCCCTCTCCCTCTCTCTTTTTCTGCCTGTCTCTCTGTCGCTCCATTGTAGGAGAAGAGAAATCTCAGTCGCTGGGTGGCTGGGGGAAATCAGATGTGAGCAGAGAATAACATGCTCAATTTGGCCTGGGAGTGGAGCCACGGCCAGAAGAGAGGAGAACACCATGATGTATCGAGCCGTTTGCCAGCCGGATGGGGTACACAGTGGCGGCCCTCTCTCTGCCTGTCAGCAAATACACATTTTTCACTCAGCAGGAGTAGTAGGAGTCCTGTGTATGTCTGCATGTGTGCATTTGTGAGGTCGGTGGAGGGGAGAGTGTGCATGTTTTGGAACAGAAGAGCATTTTATTGGGGGACAGGCAAGTTGTGTTTAATTTACATTTGGTGTAACTGTAAAATATTAATGTCAATGAATAGAATATGTGTGCTTATATGCTTATGAGTCTGTGTGAGTAACTTTAGGCAGATGTGAACTGGTACAACTGTTCCATTAGAACAAAGAGCTAGTGGCTCTAACAGTAAGTACTGTAAGTTTGGGCGTGTGCATGGCTGACACTGATTTGAGGGGAGGAAAAAAAATATTTTGGCTGATATTTTTTTATATTTTATATATACATATTGATTAAGTTTGTTGGAGTTGTACTGAAAATGGGAAATTATTGGGTCACTGTTTATTAACTTTCCAGCAATATATTTCACTAACTAGTTAGCCCCCTCTTGAATCCATCTGCTCAGCGACAGTGTATACTGTGCTATTTGTGCTGCAGACAGAACGCAGTAGCATATATATTGGTCGGGCCCTAGTGCCAATGTGTGCATTTTTGTGAGCTACTGTGTGTGTTGTCCTGAGTTTCTGTGGTGCAGGGATTCAGCGCCCTGTGCATGTGACCCACACACTCAGCAGATTTAACTTTGTTTGCCCTCATCGAAATCAGAGGACACACAGCTGTGACGGGCAAGAGGAAAACATGGAGCTCTTCCAAATGTGCCTCATTGCTTTCTAACCTCCAACCTCATACTTCAATTAACTTGCATTGTGTTTAAAGAACTACAGCAACTACAACTACAGCACTCTGTGCTCCTTTCAAAAATCTACAATTGTAAATGCTAATGTAAAAAGAGAAATCTGAGGAAAAACCACAGAAGTGAAACTTCAAATTTATAAAGAAAAAATGCAATAAATATTATTATCCTCGCAACTCCCTTTCCAAGCACAGAGGGTTTCACAAGACGCCCGAGAACCTGGTATTACCATCGCATACTGGCAGCAAACAAGTCAGCCTGAAGGTCTCAGAGCAACACATTCACACACGTATACACAGAAGCACAAGCCTCCACACTAAAGACCTCTTTTCAGCTTGCGTTGAGGGAAGTGGGCTGGGGAGGCCCTTTGATGTGGGAACACTGAGGTCAGCGAGAACAGTCTGTGCAGCGCTAAATTCCATCCCCCACAACAGTTCCTTTTTCACTTCTCCTGCTACTGGCTTTGGTTTGAGAAGCATATCTTCAAAACAAGTTTAAAAAAGAATTTAGCCCACTTTGAATATGTAGGAGTACAGCATGGATAAATGCCATGTTTCAGGCTGTAGTTGCCACAATCTCCTTAACAGTCTGCAGCCTGTGTTGCATTTAAGATTTTTTTCCTGTTATACATTTATTGGCCTTTTGTTTCTGGAACCTAGGGGAAAAGGCAAAATGTCTAACCAGCACATAAACTAATCTCAAATGTCATGTCTTATTAGAAGCAAATGGAAGGAAACGTTTGGCTCAGTCATCCTGCCGAGTCAATGAATTTGTCAAAATTTTATGATAATTCATTCAATTACTCTATAGACATTTAAATGATGTGGCGAGTGAGGGAGGAGGTGATGAGGGTCAGCTAAAGAGAGCAGAGAGAGGGAGGAAAAGAGGGGGGAGGAAAAGAGGGATTGGGGAATAATCCTGCTCTTGATATTACACTCCCTCCAGAGGCCTTTTAAGAGCTCCTATCACAGTGTGAGGCCTCCTAAACTTCTCTCTCCCTGCTCACCAACTCAGCAGCCAGTCCACCCCCATCTTCCCAGACACCTCTGTTCACAACTAACTGTGCAAACACATCCACTGCTAAACCCACATACTTTAAAACCTAACAGATGCATAGACATTAGAAATATTATGTTTGTGATATCACATTTGAAAGGATTTAACACTGATGTCCATGGATACAATCGTATAAGTACACATAAATACACTTTTGGACTAGTTTTACATTTTTCTCTTCATGCCCCAATGTGCACATTCGCAAACACAAACACTACTAGTGCTTTCATTTCTTGAAGAATAACAATAAAAAGGCCGTTGCTCGTCTCGACCCTTGACCTCTGATCCTTGGAGGTTTCCCACTGCCTGTGCTGGAAGAGGGAGAGACGCAAGGATGAAGGGGTGACAAAAGGCGTCAGTGTGGTGGGGCCATGAGAAAAGCTCACTCTGTAAGACCAGCTCAGGCTGCACCATGGGTAAGCTCCCCCTCTAGTGTTCACTGGCCTCTCATGTGCCTACTCCTACTCAAAGCGCAAATTTTAATTCACTGTCCAAACATGTTGCTCATTTAAACACAGATACCCACTGTGCATTTAACAGAGATAACTGACACAAGTGATCTGCATTTATTCAAATATTATGCATTGCAGGTGCCTACATGATGCTCCTTCGTGAATCACTTAAAACATTCCCAACTAAAGAATAGTGAAGTAGAATACATTCAAAGTTAAGGTGGGCATACTCCTAATAGAATGCCTATATTTTTTTTTACTGTTTACTAATAATCCAATCAAAATTAGCAGAAACAAAATATTTTTTTTCCCTATAAAACTAAAGAAAATTACTGCATCTTACAACACTCAAAGGTACAATCATATTCGCCTGTATGGTGACATTGCCTCAGCATCTTCTTTCTCCAGCAGGACTGGCTTTTCCTTTGAGCAGAGTCAAAGCATCTGTTCACCATTGGCTCAAAACCAAGCACGGTGTGTCCCATTCACATCTAAACTATGCTAGTGCCTCCTATTCTAGCTTAGCCACGCCTGAGGGCATGCTAATTACCTTCTCTCTCGCTCTAAATTACCCATCTTTCAGTGGGACTCTGACGCATTTGAGGCCAACGTTGCTAGCAGATAGAGAGGACAGAGTGAATGATAGAGAGGGAGAAAGAGGGAGGAGCAACGGGTGAAAATAGAAACAAACCAATAATCTTTTACATTCCCTCCTAAACGAAAGCCACTCTGTCCCTAATGTAGACAAGTCATTTTGTACAAGCCGTTAAAGCCCACTGGGCCAGGCGAGCATGCAGTGCAGGGCCGCCTGTTTCAAAGATCTTTTGCAATCAGTTACACAATGGACCCCCTCATTTTATGCTGCTACATCATAAAAGTGCTCCTTTTGTTACATTTCCATCCTTAAAAGGGTCTTAATCCCCATCCTTTCAGGGCAGTCTATGGCAAATTCCTCAGGGACATCCCATTCGCTGCAAGGGCTGGAGTGACCCACTCAGAAAACAGCATGCAGGGCTTTGAGCTTTTCTTCTGCTGCCACTCTCCAGAGAACATTAAATCGTACTTTTCATCCCCCTCACCATAGGGGGAAGCCCCTTAATGATGACAGAGAAAGAGAAATTCCTCCACTCAGTCCTATGACACCATTCTGCTGTCAAGGAGGCGTCTCGGCGGACAGAGAATCAAACATGGCTTCCTGCAGGTGGAACGCCAGTGAAGGTCACGGTACAGTCCAAAGAGGAGAGAAGAAGGCAAGGAGGGAGGGACATGGAGAGAAAAAGAGACGGAGATAGCACATCAGAGGGAGACCAGTTTTCCCTTCGCAAATTAAGTCATCTGCTGAAAAAAGGTTTTAAAAAAAAAACAGCTTTCACTCGATCATGCATCATGTCTTATCCAATCATTTGACTTCTACACAGCAGCATTTCTAGATTTTAGCCTGTTTTACACTTCGCCAGAATATAATGTGGATTAGGACCGCCCCCCTACCAAAGATTTCCTAGTCGACCAAAAGTCATGAGTTTTGCTTTATTAATTTTATTTTTATATATAAATCAATTTTAGGGGGTATCAGAAAATTATTTTAGCTGTAGGGGTAAGAATGAATGCTGAGAGTAACTTTGTTGACTCTGTTATAAGTTATATTAAAATTTCAATACACAGTAATGACTTAGTAATTAAAATATATATTTTTTAAGGGCATGCATGAAGCACAGTGGCAAAAGTGGCAATGATTTTGAGTGTGTCACCCAATCAGCAATGAGATTGTCTAATATCAAATCAAGTGGCCATGCCAATTGTTAACTATCACTTACATTTTAAAAATGTTAAGACATGTTTGACGTCAGTGACCGAATGTTTGCCAACAGAAGTTGCACATCTCCTTCTTGGGGTTGTCCTTTACTATCTCAAAATAATAATATACTTTGGATTTCCTACAGACATATGTAATTAGTACCTATTAACAGTAGTCAACAGCCATGTACATGATGATGTGTGTCCATGAGAGACTGATTGTTGCCACTTTATATAGACCAATCAAATCTTGGTTGACTAAGACTTTTACTCGACTAATGTTTGGTCAACTATGAGGGGGCTGCCCTAACACAAATGCACTAAAAGATATTCTTATGTGGTGTGTTATATCTTAATAACCACTATTTTAGCCAAGACTGTTTTGCTGTCTGTTTTAAGTTGTATTTATTTTGTTTCACTATGTGTAATTGTCAGAGATCAAAGATTTCTTAGTTTAACTACTGACTGTAGTATTTACCGTTACTAATGCTAACATGCCAGGGGAAATACTAAACTTAAAAGAATAAAATACCAAAATTTCAGCACATAAAATGCCATAATATCAAATGCTGAAATATACTGAAAATAAATTTAACATATAATGGTAAATAGTGTCATAACACAGAGCTATTTTGTTGGTTGTGAAGCATGTTTTAATTGTTAGCTTTGTGGCATCTGTGTCTGTTAGGTTCCTTGTTGTACAGGCAGGTCAGTCAGTCGAGGGGGTAGTGCCGTGGGATTTGAGAAGGTGAAGATGTCACTGATGGTTTCTAGCATCAGGCGAACATAGAGACTTCAATAGTCTATAATCCTCCAGCTACAAGTCTTACCCCCTTATAATGGCTTTTCTAGCTACGCAGTTTTGGCCAACACAAAAGTCATGGAAATTCATAACTGGAGGTGAAAAGACAGCTCAAACATCCAGCTCTGTCATGTGGCTCTTTGGGGTGCATTTTTACCTTGTGTCTGGCAATAATTTTCTAATTATTTGTTACACATGGAACGCATGTTTCACAGTTTGCATTGATGTAAATGGACCACGCTGCCTGGCTGAACTCAGAGAAAACCAAAATACAGGAGATGCCATCAAAAGCAATAATTACATGCAGAGTCGGGGAGGGGCTACTATGAGCCAATAATCAAAACCAGCACTTATGCTAGAATCTGATTAAACTGCTAATGACCTGTCACTCAAAAGCGAGGCAGATGTTTATAGATGCCCAGTACCAACCGCACAGCTCATCAGTCAGAGTCAGAACCTTGGCAGCCATGTCATCTACCACACCCACTCACTTAGCATTGCCACTGCACAACACCGGGGAAAACTACTTTCGGGTTACTGATGGAGGATGTTGAGCTGTCGCCATGTGCTTTCACACAATCAGAGGAGAGGGCAGCTGTGTGTTATTTATTTATTACTTTTTTCCATTCTCACTGTCTTGCTTTGGCCACATTGCAACACCTTTGCCACCTTTCCCGAACCACTGCCCCTTCTCTTTTCCCATTTGTGATGTGGAAGCAGCCATTTTCTTGCGGTGACTCCCTCAGCTTTCACCCTGACGCGTGACACTCATGACAAATTGGGTGTGGAAGTGAAGGTGATGGGCTGTGAAAGTAATGCCCCTGCCCCTGCTATACACATGAACACATATACACGAAGGCTACTAGAAGTACAAATACAAAAATATCAGTCGTGTGTGTACACCATCTTGCACACAATACTTTTAGACACTCAGCCCTGCTCTGAGGCAAAGCACAAAGGTTATGTTGCAAAGAGGGTGATGACCTGGATGTATAACACACAAAGAAAACAGGAAATGGAAATGTTGACTTCCTTCACCTCCAATTTTGACTCCAACATGTGTTTCTCTCTAGACTCATCTATTCAGTAGCAACACAGGACCTTGAGGTATTTACAAATCTGCGCATCATTCTCAATTTTTGAGAAAAAAAATCCAAAAAGTAGATCTTTTTCCATATTTATGGTTTGTTACAGTTAATGTGGAACAGATAGATTTTAGCATTTCCAATGCAACATGCCAACAATCTTTCTCTGATTACTTATTATTTTAAAATATTTATAAACCAATTAAATTCTTCACAACAACCACATTTATTGTGAAAAATTGAGTAATTTTGACCAGGGGAAAAATTATTGTACTGAATTGTATAGCAATTATCATAACATTACACTAATTCCCTTAGAAGTATTTAAATTATATGGTTGGTTGATTGCATGATGAATTAAAGAGCCATTTTTTCATACTAAGAATCTAATCCAACAGTAATCAGGATGGGGGCTCTAAGGCACATTCAAGACCAGACAGGCTGGAACCAGCCTAAGCTAATATTGTAGTCATATCATTATCATCATCATCACCTCCAGGGACTTAATCTAACCTGTAGCTTCAGCCTGATCCACAAGTGCTTAGGGAACAAATCATTACATTAACACCATAATAATGCCACAAGATGTTACAATGTGATTTTATACAACTCAGTTTTCTACAATCACCTTAAGTTGTTTTAATTAAGTCTCTTAAGAGTTTCACTCTTGCAGTTAACAGTTGGCCACAAGTTTGACATTTTGAATCAATTAAAGAAACAGGTTGAAACAAACTCAACAAACAATACAACTTGCCTTTTCAAGCCTCAGAGTAACATTATGAACCATAATGTACGTGATAAAAAATGTTCCTCATGTGCTTTAAATAGGGATAATTACACAATAGAGAACATACAAACCAGACAAATTAAGAAAACAGTTCAAATTAGTGCAAAATGTGTGAGTGCTGAATAGGCATCTTCATTAACTGATGTATAGGAGTCACTGAGCTGACTTAAATAGTAATCACAATATGCTATTTGGCAGAGAGAGAAAAAAGAGAGGTTTTTGCTGTGTGGTGAAGGACAGCAGAGGTTAAATAAATATATGCACTTCCACAGTTATTTCCTTCACGGCCAGAGACTCACTGTCTCTCTCATTAATAAACAGATACAGCATTTTGAACAAATGACAAAAGAAAGTATGGTTTAAGATACCTGTAACAAAATAAACTGAGAAAGAAACAGGAAGTGTATAGAGTTCCATGAGGTGGCCAGCTGGTGACCAGCTATATACTGAGTACTCCACGACCATAACTCAAGACATTGCACCTGGGTTTTATGAGAGAGCCTTAACAATTTTTTCTTCATGTGTAGGCCCAAAAA
>VUQI01021050.1:19312-38085 GCA_015106735.1 Paratilapia polleni | reverse complement strand
CTTATATATATATAAGTATATAATATATATATATATATATATATATATATATATATATATATATATATATATATATATATATAGTATAAGTATGAAATTCACTTTCATAGTACTTTAACTCTATAAGTACTATGAAAGCTAAAAGCCTGGGAAAACATTACTACAATATTACAGATATTGTTTGAATTCAATACTTCTGCACTGTCTAAATAATGATACTCCCTTTATTTGGCATATAAATTCCTCTTTATTTAGTTTTATCAGTAGCCAAAGAAGAGAAAAAAATACTGCAACAAAAAAGAAAACTCTTTCGATTTGTATGTTAAATATAAAAAAGAGAGGTGAAGTGTCAGTGAAACAAAAAAACACAATACTCTGAGAAGAAAGACAATAAGAACAGAAGGAGCAAAGAGAGGAAAGCAGGATCTTGAATTAATTCCAATCACTTCAAGGGCCTAAAACTTGGCCACTAAATTCTTTGAAAACTTATACACACAGATAGAAGAAAAGATTTCTTGTGAGGTAGCGAAAGAGACTGAGAGGTAAGAAGGAATTAAACTGATGAGGCAGTGAATGTGAAGTTACGAGGGGGAAAAAACCGGTGGGGTGGAGTTATAGCCTCCACACCCAAATGACCTGTTTCCAAATAATTATGAAAGAAGAAAAAAAAAAAAATAGAGTAAGTCCCCAAGAACAAGACCAGTTTTCACACTCTAGCACACAAAGAGAAGTACCGGCTCAGAGATGAGAGGGTTGGCTGTATTATACTGGCCCACTTAAATCTTAATGTGTTATTTGACTTGGCAAAGAAACTGGTATGTCCCATTGAGTAGCAGGGAATCTTACCAAGATTTGCCAAGTTCGCCGCAGCCCTACTCAACAGCTTTTGCCTTGGCTAGCCAGCGACCTTATAGGGTGGTTCTACTCAATAGTAGTGGGAGAGGGTGCGGGGGTGGGGGGTAAAGATGAAACATAACTGCTAATGGTTAAAGTACAGCCTTTAATTTTAAAACTATCGTTGTAAGCACTTACAAAAAGGAGTACAAACAATGCCAAAAGGAATTTTTTTTTTTTTTAACTTTTTCCCCCTTGGATGCCTACTAGGAGTGACCCTTATACAGCTTACTAGGGCTACTATTGGAAAAACCCAGAAACTATTCTAATGGTCGTCAAACCACGTCTTTATTGATATGTACTGATGTGTCAAAACTCGTCATTAAGGGTACAGGGGAGGTCGTCAAATGTCATCTTTATGGGGGGAAGACTTTAGGTAAAAGAAGGACAACAGTTAATTCTGAGTGAAAGTGCACATAACAGAAGTCCAAGCTACAGGAGTTAACACCAGCCTGGAATAAGGATTGAATGGTATAATGTGACTAACAGTAATGCAAAAGACTTTTTTGTTTTCCTTATAAATGATGGAAAATGAAGGCTACAAGAACAATTTCGTGGTATATGGTATACTGTGCTGTGAAACCAAAATAATGCAAATTTATTAGGGGAGTGGGAAAATCCAATAAAAACTCTCAGTGACTGGCCTAAGACAGAAAACCTATTATTTCACTTTTCTAAGACAATAAATCAGTAGTTATTATAGGCACTTGTCAAATGAAATGACTTTTTAAACTCAAAAGCTATATACTCAACATGAAGCGTTGAAGCTGGACATAGTTAATCCCATATTTGGCTTAAAGATACGCAAACAATTAACTGCTTCAGCTAAATAAAACATGGCTTTACATTTGTGAGACATGTTCCAATTGAAAATCCAATCTATAACTTTTCATTTTGTAAAGTGCAGCTTACAAAACTCTTCTGTTCTCTGTTAACCCACATTTCATAACAGCTTTCCATAAAATAAAAAAAGGGATCATGTGTTGTTTCATTTACAGCATAGTTCAGCATGAGGTCAGTAGCACCTAAAACACTCACTATAAGGCCCCAATTAAACTTGACGTTCTATGTTAATGGCTCTATTTGAGTAGAGTGTGCCAAGGATTCATGCCACTATGTTTGAGAGCTCCAGACACATGGGAGGACAACCCTAAAAAGGAGCCATCCATGGCTGCCAACATGACAAACCAGTAGGGAAGAGCCCAACACACCCAGCTCCATGAAATTCATCCTCAAAAGCAAGTACTGCTCTTGTATACTTATAGGAATTTGAAAGATAGGCCACACCACACCACACCATCTTCCCTGTGACCTACATTGGGGAAAATAAAAGAGAGGTAAATTGTAAAGACACAGAGAGATGTTGTGAGGAGGACAGGAAGAGAGAATGAGAAATTATGCCAAGATCTGAAGATGCATATTTTAGAGAAATGGTGTCTGGCAGCATGCATGGGGTCAAGACCTGCAGCACTGGAGCTCAAACAGCCATCTTGGCAGTCAGTCCTTTGGGTTGGTGGGGGTGAGTTGGGTTTTTTTTCAAGGTACATCAGTCTGCTGGGACCCACCATTTCCTCTTTCCCACTGCTGTAATAAAGAAGCTTCTATTTTTCTTTCATACAGTTTATCTTTGATCAGTAATGTATTACTCAGTTGACAAGAAATGTAAACATAATTCGGAGCAGAAATCATTACTTCCTGTAGTTATATTTACTATTAGGATGATGATACTCAGACGGGAATTGGTAATCAAGGCATCTGATGTTGTAAGCTGTTCCCCCACGGGGACAGTGACTTTCTTTCCCTTGCTTCCTGTTCTTGTGAATATCTCAACCTTGGACTCAGTCATTTTCAATAAACAAGAGAATTCAAATAATCACTGTGACATATTTCGCTCTCTCCCTTTGTCTCCTTTTCTCTCTCACTTAGCACACACATGATCACACACAGTGCAATCCCCTTCTACAGGGCCTCCTACATGGGAAAAGTAGACAAGGCACGAAAGGTACACAGTGTTGATCCAGACGATAAGCTGACCAACTGGGTTCATTTATCAAGGAAAACCAGTTCCTCAAATGTGATTCTGGTGTGGGATGCAAAGCCTTATGACAACTCCATCCCATCCACGTCTCTGGGGCTGTTGGCGTGGTTGCCTTACAGAAACCCTTGAAGTGTTATTACAGATCTTTTCTGGCATACAACAGAACATTAGTTAAAACAAATATTTAAATCTGGGTAAGAAGGACACAAGGGAGAGAGCCTGAATGATGTATGCCAGATTAAACTATCTCTAGAAAGACAGAGGAATGACCTTAACTGTCTTTATGCTGCAAAACCCGGTTATATGTGATATATTAAGAAAACTAGAGGCAGATCAGAGAGACACAGATACAGTAAGTAAAACTCATCTGGTATGGCTTTCTCTCTGTACAAGCTGAAATCCAATACATATATCAGATCTGAATACTGTGCAGCGATAATAGCTGAATATTCATTTTGGTGCGAGCGGAAGACAAACATTCCCGTCCTTAATGACATCTCCAGGGAGGAAGTTCATTACACAAGGTTGTTACGCAACAAAACTCTGTCACTTTGAGAGGTCAAAGGAGGTTCACATTGCTAACATTAGCGCAAAACCCAATGGCAACTAGGTTAGTGACACTTCCTGCATAAAATTGGATCTTTAAAAGAACTGGGATAGAAGTAACATCAGTTCTCCAGGTAGACATGATAAGACTTCACTTTTCTGACCTACTTTGTGTGAGACTGCAAAAAGGACATCATATAAAAGGTTTGGGTATTGTCTGTTCGATTCAGTATACAAGGACAACTCACAAAAACAGACATCGGAAGAGCACACCTTTTGAGCATAATCCCAAATCTTTTGCTGTCCACTAGGGCTGTCAAAAAATGTTCTAAACTTGAGTGTGTTATCAAATACAATCTTTAAAAAAAGTAGACATTTGATTTGGGCCTTATGCACATTTGAATGGTCTGATTCTGTGTTAGTTTTCTTGATCGAATAATCGAACGTGATTTTTGGCTCTGACAGCATGACCATCAACTACACATGGCTTTTTTAATACTAAACCCCAGGAATGGGACAGATGTGTTTTATGTAATATGGTCAGATCAAAGCACTGAGAACAGAAAATAAATCCTCTCCTGCCCCCATGTTGTTTTTGATCAACCCCACAATGGTATTTGAAGCACCAGCAGTGCCTGAGATGGAGATTCTCATGTAGATTGTGCCTGTTTATGAATCAAAATGAAGATGGTGGCCTACAAGACACCTGGATAGGAAGCATTGCTCTTTGGAAAATGGGTTAAAAATCCTATTCAGAACCTCTACTGACTCTGGAACCACCCCTGATTTTTGTGGCTTAATAAGAGGAAGCAACATGAAAAATATGTGTCTGTTGTGGTAATTTAAGCTACCTAAATGCTAGCAAGGTAACAATCAGTTTATGCAATGAAGATTTGATTGCAGTTCTCCTTCATTTGTTCATAAATTTCAACAAAGTGAACTGAAGTGATGAAATTTAAAGGATTCATCCGAAGAACCATAACTTTTAAAGTTTCAACTTTCAAGCTTTCATGAACTAGCTTTGCGTTATACCACTTTTGAGTGTTATTATGTTATTGTGAAATGGTTGTGTTTCATGTTTGTGAATCTGTTCCATACACTTGCAAATGTGTGTTTTTCTGCCTTTTATGGATTTCAAAAAGATATGGAATAATATATAGAAACAGTGAGCAGGAAATTCTGATAGTCATTGACTCATCTCACATAGTAACAGGCAGGTGTACTGTCCTGATGGAAGGTGAGTGCGTGCGTGTGTGTGTCTCTGGGAAAATATTGTAGATGCAGTTACACACTGTTCTGTGCACTGATTGATGATTGCTGTCCATGCAGGCCTACATTTTTGAGTGGATTGGAGTCACACAGCACATGAGCAAACACAAGATGGAAGACAGTGGAACTCTTCACTATAAAGACTAGCAAGACTCTCTGCACCACAAACACACACTGCAGAAACTCAAACTCACACACCACACCCATAGATCCACTTCCCCACCTCCACTGCTTGAAGATCTACCTGCCAGCTGCTGCCAGTCGCAGGGAAAGATGGGCTTTGTTGGTTTTGTGAAGCCCACCGACAAGACCCCCCTGGAGACTGCAGGTCTCCAGCAGCACAAGCCTCAGCCTTATCCACTCCGCCGCACAGGCAATCTGTTTTCTATATTACCAGCCTGTATCACTGTACTATGCACTATAGAACAGCAATTGAGCAGGAAATTAAGTTAGGGGATCGGTATTTGGCGGAGGAGAACGAGCTGGTGTGGTCTTCTCTCTCCACATACAAGGATCATTAAATATCACATGAGTTTTTTGATAAATTTCCTCTTCTCTATCTGCTGTTCCCATCAACTTACTCCCCTCTTCCCCCCTCTCCTTTTCTCTGTCTCTTTTCTTTCTTCTCCAATTTCCCTATCATCATCTACCAGTTTCTCTCTCGTCTAGCTGTATTTGTAGAGTGTATGAACCAAAACATCCTAATGGATGTTTAAACAGCTTGAGATGTGTCAGCCTGGGAACTACCTCCCTGTGACAGGGAGCTCTGACAGGGAATTGAAACCATTACAAGAGGAAAATAGGGGACATATTTCTTTCTTGTCCTTTTTGTTTATTTCTCTTCCTCTCTTTGGGTCCTTTTTTGTAGTCCCCCTCACTGTCTATTTTCTCACATTATTTCTCTGTACAAACAAGTGGAGGACAGAATCTAAGCATTTGTGGATTACAAATTGGGGAAGTCTTTATTTACTTTGATTACTTTCCTCCCCTTGTTTTCATATGTCCTCTTCTGCCTAAGTCTTATATGAGTGACTGTGTGATTGTGTGTAAGCATAAGTAGTGAGCGAGGGAAGGAAAAAGAAAGTGAGAGCAAGCTAGGTCAGTGCGCTGCTGTTCATAATTGTAATACTTACACTAGAGCACAATCAGCACACGTACACACAAAAACCACACATTCCAGTTCTCAAAGCGCCGATGTGAATCACTGGTTTTATTTTTTTGGCACAAGAAGGACTTTTTGTTTCTTTTATTAACTTCTTAATCATAAACCTCATTATCAAACTAATAATTAACTTATATTTCAGATTACTTTTAGGTTAATTTTGGGTATTCAAATGCCCCAGATCTCAACTTATTAATGAAATGTATATTCATAGAAGGCATTGATTCCATTATGTCTTCTTCACACTTGAGGGAAAATCTTTATTTGGAGTGGACCTGAACGGACTGCATTTGGTGCTGCACAGATTTATATTATTTCATAAATCACACCAATTTGCCTAAAAATATTTTCTTCTGAATACCTTAATATCTAATGAGGCTTTACAAAATAAAGATGTCTTTAGTTGTTGACTCATGTGGAAACAGTTATCCCCTTTCGGTGATTGACATGTTGACTTTCTTTTTCAGAACGATGTTTTTGCCTGAAACTGAAAGCAGATGCTGCTTTTATTACACCCATCCAGACAGACAGCAGACACAGAAGCTCACTCACAAGGACAATGAGCTCTCCTGCAACAATTTAAGGTCAATCAGTAGTGTTGACAGCTAAAATAACAAGTGCTATAGGCACCATTACATTAGACTTCTGATTGTGTAACAATAGATATATCAATACACTGTCTCACAGATAATCAAATAAACCAACATCTATAAATAAGCAAATGACAAGAAATATATATATATATATATCACTCTGGAGATTGATTTACGACCATCACTGGCTACACAGAACATACACGGTACTCAAGGCCTGTGCATTGGTCAGGTTAGTGGGAGGCAGTCAGAGAGATAAGGCGCCAAACAGGTCTAAATCCCTCCTGAAGCTGACTTGATGGACAGACAGGCCACCATTAACAATGCGGTAGCTTGTGAGAGCAGCAGCTGATGGAAAGATACCCTGGCATTTGCTGTGTTAAGAAGTGGCCCTTAAAGATTTCACACTTCCAATTTCTTTGAATTATCTACCATCTCCAGACTGTCACTCAGCCTGACAATCTCAGATTCTTGCTCACTGAGGCACCGGGTTGGTTATTGACAAAGCAATCCACAGTGATACAGCAAAACCTGATAAAACATTAGTCAAACGACACAACGTACAAATCTAGACCCACCTCAGACATGGATAGATGCTCACACTCTTTGTTTTCCCATTTTCAGGATTCTCACACAGTATGTTGAGCTTTAGTACAGTATTGTGAAGCAGTAAAGACTGTCCAACATTATATTTAGTCTGGCCAATACTGGATTTTTGTGATGCTGATACCAATTTTTAGGGAGCAAAAATTTCATATATTGAAATCTATCATCTGATACCCTTATATGTGCATATACATATAAATTCAGTATGATTTGCAGAAAAGTAGGTTATAGGTATTTCACAAACTGCCGTGAAGACAATACCACACAATCGGAGATGAAGTCATAGCCACTTTGCTGATCAAACTATGTAGTGACACAAGCATTATTCCAAGCATTTTGGTCTGTATTATGTTCTGCAGAAATTTTTTGCAATATCGATACATCTGATACCAACACATCAGGATTATCTTTGCCTTTGTGTAAAAAGCATAAATCTGTGATTTGCTGTGACATGAAACTTAGTGAATGTCCGCTATATATCACAATTAGCTACAATGTGGCTGACACAGCACAATGGATTTGTTAATGTCCACTTATAAGGCAGCGATGACAGCCAATGTTGTTATGAGACAGAACAGACCGCTTATCAGATCTTTGCTGGTTTGATTCACTCGCTGATTCAGACAGGCCATGATAGAAATATCACAACATCCCCATTACCCTCAGCATTCAGTACATAGTGCACAGCCTGTGCTTTCTATGAATTATTAAAAGCAGACAGATTATGCTACAAGGGTGCAAGGCTGGTAGTCTAGAGGCAGGTTACAGATGCTGCTGAGTAAAACAGTAACATCAGAAGTGTGTTTGTTCTATTTTAAAGAAGGGGCTTTGTTCTGTTCTGTATCAGATTTGAGGGGTTTCAATAGGAAAGAGTATGTGGATAAGAAAAAGGAAATAGTTGTGGGGTCTGGACAAGTGCGTATGCACGTGGACATTTGTGAGTGTGTATCTGTGTATGTGTGTATGGCAAAAGATGAAAGGGGGGTGAAGGGCATAGTGTCAGGGCTTGTCTGACATGTGGCCTGGTGGGTTGGCTGGATGGTTGGTTTGCTGTCTAGATGGCTGGTTGGGTACAGCCCAGCTCAAAGCCTGGCAACTTTCTCTCCCTCTCTCTCCCTCTCTCTTTCTCTCTCTCTCCCTGGAGTGACGGGCTGAGACATTAAGACAGGCGTTTTAATTAACTGTGCCACTCTTCCACCTGCTGCCCCCAATATGCTCCGGCCCTGGCAAGCTGTTTCTCATACCACTGACTCCCTTGCACTCCTTTTGTTCCATCTTTCCCATCTTTATACTTTTCTACTTCCTCCTCTTCTTTCTCTCACTTTCTTTCCAATTTTCAAATCTGACCCCTCATTACTTCTCCTTTTTCTCCCAAACCTCTCTTTCCTGTCCGTTGTGTATAACTCCGCTGTTTGACCCTAATAAATGAAAACTCATACCAACAGATAAGGCGATTCCATCATGGCAGAGTTAGCCAATTTCTTTTTTTGAACTTGGAAGAATTAATTCCTACATGTGTCCTGTTCTACTGGCCCTCTAACTACCCCCCAACCACACACATGCACATACACACACACACACACACACACACACACACACACACTCACGCTCTTCAAATCTATCTGGTAATTCAGTTCTTCCCGACACTCATCAGGCTATTCATTAAGGCCTGATTGGAGATGGATATTTCTCTTTCCTCATGACAGAATGGAACTAGGGATCAAACTGGGGACATTACAAGATTTGGAAGAGGAACAGCAACACACAGCAGTGTAAGTGTGCGTTTCCTTACTTGGTCAATCAGTGTGAATGTGAGCTCATAAATGTTTGTATTAATATGTGTAAATGTATGCCTGGCGGTTTAAGAATCTCATTTAGTGTCGTGACTCCTATAGTTTAATCATTTAGATCATAAATTGAGAATTAATTCAAACAGAACGGAGCAACAAATGATCCACTTTTAGCACTCTACTTAAATTGTATTACACTTTTAATGGGGTTAATAATAGACGGCATTAGCAACACAGGAAAACGGCACTACAAAGTGTTGTATTAAAAGGATTAATGTTCTCCCTTCAGAATTGAAGCCAGGTCTTGGAGATACAGCTAAAACTAACAAATGGCCCAGCTCGGGCTCCATGATGGGGCCTCAGTTGCAGCCATACTACAGTAAGAAGACAGCAACTGGGGCCAATATATCAGCCTGGCAGACAGGGAGCATTCATCTGCCGTGTGGGGAGAAGTGACTTTGAAGTTCTCCGCAGTGAGGTGAAAGAGCAGCTGTGGCCTCAACCTCTATGTTTATGTAGCCACTCTAGCCATAGGAGAGCTCTTAATGAATGATGTGGATAAATGGACACCACAGCTAAAAGCACACACTCAAATGTCTGTGTGCGGGCGAAGACACTAAGGCGCTGATTTATTAGCTAAACATCGGTATTGGCCAGTATTCTCCACGACGACTGCTATCAGCTTATCTGAAAATGAGCTGAAACTCAAAGGAGGCTGATGTTTGTCTGTTGTTAGTGGTCTTAGATTTGGGATCTAGTATCATAAAGTTGTATGACTGTACACATTCAAAGTTAATGTGATGAAAGGCTGAAAGGCAGTTATTTATTTATAATGAGAATTCTAGGTCCCAATGGCACAAAATGGAGAATTAATAATGGCAAAAGAATAGCGAGCAAAAAAACAATATAAAAAGACCGGTATAAGTATTACCTCAGGTCAAACTGTATCAATCCAGAATTTCAGTGCACCTCTTACAATATCATAGAGGTCGTCTGTAAGCTTGCTCTATATATCCACATGTGCTCTGAACAGAAAAATGCATTAACAGCTGGCAGCAGGTAGTGGTTTTGTAAATGCTTGTAATTTAGTTACAGCTTTCAAACATAAGCAGAGACAAACCTGTTAGAAGCAGGCTATGCCAACATCCACCGCCAATGGCTTTCACTGACGAAATTGGTAGCGTCACTTCCTCTGGGAATAGGATGTTTCTCTTTGTGTATCCACATGCCCGTCCACATCCCCACTGAAACAATTTTCCATCACCTGCGTCATCAATTAGTAAGTTAAGCTTAATTAGTAATATAATGTTCCCAATTTAAGCAAAAGATATTTGTGATCAATTATTAACTCAAATGAATACAGTTTCAATGTAACAATAGTGATTTGTAAGTTCATTTACACCCATTCCAAAAACAATTCCAGACTTTTGTATATTCAGGTCTTATTATCTAATACAACAGGTATGTGATAATAGCAACTGATAGAACATGTATTGTTGTATTGTTCCTCCATTAAGAGCAAAGCACAGAAGGGGCCTCCAGCCCCCTGCAGCTCATCTTGCATCTCTCTGCAGCACACATCGAGGAGCATGTTGTCCTTGTTGTGCCGCTGCTGCATGGGGGTCTCTAGAGATAAATTATGGATGCAACGCAAAAGCTGTAAAATTTGTTGTATCTTCTATTATCTTCATGTTAAAGGCCACAAAAGCTCTTCAGTGAAGTCAGCCATTAAGAAATGACAGGTATTGCTATCAGGCTTCTTTATAGGCTATTACCTGCAATGACAGCAGCTGCTGCTGCACCACTGTACGGCCTATCACATTATTTGCAGCTAAAGTCAGCTACTGTGTCATTTTGCCTCATTTTCTTGACAGTGCTATCATAAATCCATTGGGCTGCAGGGGAAACTGTCGACTACCCCGATTATCTTCATAGCCTGAATGAATTCTGAAATGTATGTAACAGGCAATGACTGCTATGGATCAGGAGCCAGGGCCATATTCTCAGTAACTCTCTCTCTCTCTCTCTCTCTCCCTCTTTCTCCCCTCACCACCATCCCTCCACCTCCTTCTTTGTAACTCTCAGGTGATGTGCTGATGGAGGGCTTGCGCACTCCGACAAAAAGAAGCGAACTTTGAACCACAGTGACAGTTGATGACAACAATGTTAGCCACACTTCTTAAAGATTCTCTCCAGCTGATTTATGCTTGACCCTTTTATGAAAAAAAAACCCCAAAAAACAAAAATATCTAAATTCTAATAGGTGTTTGGTCAATGACAGGATCCTCTTTTTTGTGTTGAGGGGCCAAATTGAATACAAAGGGTACAGTGCACACATTAAAAAAATATATAAATTACTTCATTTTTTAAAGGAAAATGTTTTCAATCTTTATTTATTCATTTATAACATGATGATTTAATGTTGTGCAACTTAGCAGACATACACAGTACACTACAGTACCTGTCAGTGCAAGGTTATGGTTTGCCCCACAGGTGACCTTCGACACATGGTCCACACACTCCACAAAGCGAGGAACAACCGCATTTTCATTAGAACCACTGCCAATTTGTCCATAATCATTTTGGCTGTAGGGTGAAAAGCATAAACACATAATTAGGAACATAATTAATTACCTGCAGGCATCATCTTCATACTCTTTTATCACATTTTAAACTCTATACAACACAATTTCAAAGCATGGAAATAGTGTGCATCTTTCAATTTCTATAGGGTACAAAAAATAAAAAATTAATGAAAGCATAGCAGCAAGCAGGTTCCACTGGGGACTGTGCAACATATGTGTTGCCTCCCATTTCTATGGATCCTCTTTGTGACAATAACGAGACACAGCCCTATCAGAAGTGAAACACCTCACTAACTAATTAGACTCTCAGGCTGCAGTCTGACAAAATAAAAAGAGAAAAGTGCTTGAAGGGAGACTTGCTCTCCCGCAATTTGCATCTGCCACTTTTTACTGCATCTGTTCCAAGTGCCATTCAACGTTCTCTTCCTCCTTTTGTTGGAAAGTGTTGAGCCCCAACTATTTAAGCTCACCTCCTACCTACCCAGAGCTTTGTTCCTGCTCCTTTGCAGACCAGTAATGAGCCAACCGCCACAAAACTGCTAGGAAATTAATGACTCATTACGGACGGGGCCTAGACCGCTCCACAGCCTCTTGCCTCTTTTCCTCTGCTCCACCCACATGCCCACATGTAATCCTCTGTCTCTCCCCCTTTTCTCTCTCTTACCCTCATCCCTTCAACTCATACAGAAAGACCCCAACACCTCCCTATCAATTAGAGCCTATTACAGGGCTCCCATGCTAGCAGGGTAAAGAAAGACAGCCTTCACAGCTCAAGAGTGTGTGCAGGAGCGATTGGGAGAGTTGAATGAGGAGCCTTAAGGTGCTCCTTTCACACCCTTGCCCTTATCCATTATGCCACCGTGTAAAGCCCCCTTGGAGAAACGTGCAGCTCCAAAAAGACTTGGGGATGAAAATAAGTCAAGGGAGGGATTCTTGGTCACACCTTTTCCCTTTTTCGTCTACTCCAGTGTCAAATTATATCATAACTAGTCCTCAAGCAAAGCAACATGGTCACTGTGCTCCTCCTTTAAATGGAGTGTTAGAAAAAGATGGTGAGCTCTGAATGGCATGTATTAATCATACCATCTGTGTCTGTATTCATAGACAGACCAGCTGAGACAGATATTTAGAACATGAAGCAAATGGTGGACAAGCACGTACACATGAAAATTCATGTGGTTATTGATTTCTTTTAGGTTCACTCTTTTTTACCATCCATTGCATTCCACCAGGTAATAACGATTTATTTACGGGATTGTTGGTCTTTGTTCAGAGGGGAAAAAAAGAATATGATTCTACTTCTCTAGCATTTTAGAATATCTTTTCTCTTTTTCTTCATGATAGGATATGTATCAGCTTTTCATTCAAGCATTCTATGCTCACTGGTTTTTGAAGCTAGGGTGCATTTCAAGGCAATCCCTCTGAGAGTGAATGGGTGAGATCACATGGGCTTGAGGTGGTTTAGAATGGCAAATCCTGCTGAAAGTGTCATTTCCAGTCGGAGACATCAATTTGGTGTGTGAAACAGGGGCCCAGGAGAGCCCGATAGCCTGCGAGATTCCTGAAAAGAGCAAAGGGGCCTGGGGATCAGCTCATACACACCTGGATTAGACAGGAATTTCACAAAGTGCTTCAAATACATGAAGCAAAGTGTGAAAGGAGGCAGAGTGAAAGAAACACGATAGACAACTTGGAATAAAGTGCAGAAAGAATCTGAAAAGAAAGGCAGTTATTTAACATCACTTCTACAATATATAATGCCCCTTTGTATTGCATACACTAAACCATAGCAATGCAATTGATTATTTGTTTTACAGAGATTATATAAAACAACATTTAAAAAAAATATGAATTTATTCGATGAAGAAAAATCCCAGATCGAGACACTAACATGTGCTACTAAAGCCAACCGAGCTAAAAGAGACAACTTCTTGTCCTTTTTGACTTTGATACTATTGTGTACAATAGTTGTTTATAGTCATAAGAAAAATACACAGAAAAAAGGAGTTGATCAATGACCTCCATCTGGGGACGACTGTCAAAGCTCATAAATATGTTTAATAGGGAGATATTAAAACATTGACACGCACAAATTAAACCTAAATTACTGGTAGCACTATTTCTGGCCAAACATTTCAGTAACTGTAAAGCAGTGCACATAGGCAGCAGTATTATCTCTAATATAAAGCCTCAATTAGCTTAAGTGAGAGCAAAATGGCTGATAATTATTGCACCAGCTCATTAGACTTGTTCTGACACTAAAACCACTTAAATCACCACACAGACATAAACACAAGCACAGAGGCAAATACACACATGCAGATGTTAGAGTTTATTCCTATCATAATGAGGCAGATACTGTACAGGTTGGGTTTTACATGTTTAGTGGAAAAACTAAACACTTCAAACTTGATTTAATAGGGTCTCAATGTTACATAAGCTAATTAAAAATCTGTATCTCGATGGCAGTTTTAATAAAATGATAATAAAAAGGAATAAAAGGAATAAAAACAAATGGCAAAGGACTGTCAGGCATGCCATAGTGCACTTCAGGTTTAGTTAAAGATAAATGAGTAAAATGAGCAAAATAAGTCCAACTTCAAAAAGTCTAAGTTTTGAGTCATGAAAAATTATAATTTAACAATTTACAAGTCACTCAACTTGGAAGGGATATTGTGACAAACATGACAACACTGTTGACTCTACTGATTTCCTGAAAATATGATCTATGAAACTGTGAAGAACACAAAAGCAAGGTATTTGCTGTACCAGCAATAGATCTTGGCTAATAATGATACAGGCTCCTATAGAATAAAATCCTTGGGGCCAGCCATGAAAGTTTAAGATTCAATGCGGTAAAATACAATGTGCTGTAAAATATTAATGTGTGTGGTAAAATTATGCTGGGGGTAATATTTTAGATTGCTTCTGTCTGTAAAAAAGACGTATCTGTATTTATTTACAAGCAGGGATAGTGGATGGGGGGCTTTGTTTGAAGCCATGTTTATGAATATCGACTCTGGCTCCTTGGTAAGTGGCTATAAATCTGCGAGAGGATCTTTGTAAAGTTCCCTTGGAGGACATAACTTCAGGTCTAACCGTCTCCTTCCTTCACTTGACTTTTAAACATTTAGATATAGCCTGGCCAACTGCATTTAGAGCAGCTTCTAAATTATGAAGGCTTCCATTTTGATAGTCCAAGTGTTAACCAATCAAGGCTGATAAATTGTGGCAAAAGATTTATCTAGGACAGAAACATAGGTGTGTTTGGCCCCTGATCTGGAGTGTTTATGAGTTTGGGAATAATAAAATGAATCTCTGCACAACTACTATGTTCCAAACATTATCGTAGATGCCCTTAAACCTTTGAGATTCACACCATCTGCCGCACTTGTTTAAATATACTTACACCAGATACAGAAGAGTATGCATGTAAGATTTGACTTTTCAGCCAGATCTTACAGAGCTAGTCTCTGGATAAACTGATGAAAACTGTGAATAACTTGAAGCCAAGAGCGTGACCTGTGCTAATGGGAGGAGCATTACTTGTATGATCAAAAAGATCACACAAGTCAAGATCATACATCACAGAGCTCATATCACCCGAGGCTACTGAGACTAGCTGGAAAGTTCTATAGATCCCCACTGTAAGAACCTTTTGCGAATGACTCATTTACACCTTCTTTTTCTTCTTCACCCTATCTTTGACATATTTATCTATTTATTTTGGTTCAAAGTTCCAAAGTTCAGATCATAGAGGTGACTGCATTAGTAATATTACTGCTGTTGGCTGGCCTGGAGATGATGGACATCAAGGACTGTATCCTCCGGCTACCATGATTGCATAGGAATGAGGATTACGAGAAATGATTTAGTCCCCACTTCAGTTCAAAGGGCTCAATCAAAGTGTTTCAGTACTGAACTCTTGCCCCTCATTTTCGATGGTTGGTAAGGTAAGGTTGAGTCTTGTTTTGTTTGTTTTTTTCCTGCCTGGTGATGAATGCAACAACACTTGATGTCACTATGCACTAATAAATGCCTGGAAAGCTTCATTGATTCAACCATCTAATTCCAAGAAAACAGCTTCCTCCTGCATTAAATTGGAGAAAATTGACATCCCTCTAATAAAGCCTCATCTCTCGCCTTTATTCTCCTCTATTTCTTTTTTCACTTTTTCCCATTTCCATTTCTTTCTCACTTTGTGCCTTCTGCTTTCTCAAGGCTTATCCTCAAGGCCTATCCGTTTATGTAGAACTTCAACTATCTCTCTCTTGCCACTCTGTCCCTGACGCTAGCTGACACTAGGTATCAGTTCACACCCTGAACACACAAAGAGAGGTGCTAAACAAGGACTTCAGGACATGTCACAGCACACTTAAAGGGCTTCACAGTAATACAGAAGGAGTTCAGTCGTGACAGAGTGAACAGAACACGTTCACTCAAGAAAACACACATGCAGCATACTGCACACATTCTATATGTTTATTTTGTCTTAGCATAAAACAATGGTATATTTAATTAATTACGATGCATGACTTAAACATCTATCAATCTTATGAGAAACAAAACATGAGCTTTAAACATAATTAGGAAAACGTGGCTAATTAAAATTGCATTATTAGCATTCCTTTATTTTACTGAGTAACATCTGAATTTTGTATCTTGAGTGTAATGATCATGATTATAAGCTTCTGTTGCTACTTTTTTTTTCTCCAAGAGACCATGTGTGTTTGCAGTTTTGCAAGATATAGTGTGCTTCTGAAATCTAATGAAATTAGGCAATGTGCAGTGCTTAATCAGTCTTGATTACCTGTTGAATGTTACAAACAAGCATCCCCCTGGCTCTTGAAGACATAAGGGTTGAGGTGTACTAATTAAAAGTGATGCAGAAAGCAAAGTAAACAAAATGCATCAATATAAAATCGGTAAGGAATATAATATAAAATATCCCAGTTCCCAAACAGATAACCCTGTTATACCTCTTTTGTATATTTTTAAGATTTAGATTCTTCAGTTTCACATCTGATGAGTCAAGTTGTGGGTTTCTTTGAGTTTTCAAACCACAAAAAAACAATCAATTCTGATTTTATAGTTTTCCATAAAAACAGTACCTACCCTGACAGCTGAACCCACCTGAACATACTGTAGAGAATCTTTACACTCAAGGACCCAAAGGCTCAGGTTGCAATCCAAACTCTTTTGGGCACTTTTCTAATTATGTGAAAAGATTGCCTGATCTCTAAAAAAGCCTAAAGCTTAAAAGCTTTCTAGACATGGACCACTTTTTCCTAAAGTTAGTGCAATCACCCAGTGTATGCATTTTTTTCCTCCTCTCACTTCCTGTTTTGTGACTGAAAATAATGTGGAGCCCACACCACTTTAAACCAGTATTTACAGTTACGATCTGCCTGTTGTTTTCCAATGAGCCGAGCAGTGCTTTGCCATTTTTTTAAAATTCATTTAGCTGTAAGGCAGAGTGTGATAAGACAGAACGAAGACTTCCCTCATAACGCGGCACATGCCAAGTCTGACATAATCCAATCTGGTCCATTTTCATCTGCTTTTGTCTTGTGTGTTTTGCTTCTCTTTTGGACTTTCCTTTGGTTCCAACGATGGCTCAAAAACCTGAAATGACACAATTCGGTCGCACTTGTATGGTGGTAAGGCTGCAATCCAAACGGCTTTTCTGCAGAAAAATCCTTAAAGACCCACACACATTTAAATCTGGCCCTGGGGGCAACAGGCTCTAAACCACTGAGATAAAAAAAACATCCAGGCCAGAAAGCAGAAATATATATTTTAAGGAAGGGCTTACCATAGCAACAAAAAGGCATGTCAAACTTGTGGAAAGGAGGCATTCTGACTGAGAAGTAAACACAGGCCAGTGTGCCCGTAGGAAAGCCTAGGAAAAGCTCTTCGCATATCAAAAGGCCCAGCCTCACACATGTATACAGCAGAAAGAAAGACAATGGTGGTAATAATAGGCGATGCGTTAGGGTCTGGAAAAGACGGTTAAACGGTCATTTGTGAGACGAGACATAACAGGGCCTAATAGAGACTGCGCAATAGGCAGGGTCTTGCAGAAAGAGATAAATAGTGTCTACTTAAAAATGGTATTTACCCTCTACAAAAACATTCCTCTGCTTGATTAATCTGCAGTGAGTCAAAACATTTACTTATAGGCCAGTTATCACCCTAATCTGGATTTTAGGATTATTTCCAAAGACTTAACCAATAGATTAAATAGGTTAATTTTCAACATATAAATGCTCACTCACCAGCCACTTACTAGGTTCACCTTACTAGTAATTCTTTGTGGCACAGATTCAACAAGGTGCTGGAAACATTCCTCACAGATTTTGGTCCATATTGACATGATAGCATCACACAGTTGCTGGAGATTTGTTGGCTGTGCATCGATGTGGAGGCCATTTGAGCACAGTGAACTCACTGTCATGTTCAAAACAGTTTGAGATGATTTGAGCTTTGTGATATGGCACGTTATCCTGCTGGAAGCAGCTATAAGAAGATGGGTACACTGTGGTCATAAAGGGATGGACATGGTCAACAACAATACTCAGGTAGGCTGTGGTGTTTAAATGATGTCCAGTTGGTACTAAGGGGCCCAAAGTGTGCCAAGAAAATATCACCCACACCACCACCAGCCTGAACGGTTGGATCCATGCTTTAATGTTGTTTATGCCAAATTCAAACCATACCATCTGAATGACGCAGTAGAAATAGGGAGTCATCAGACCAGGCAACATTTTTCCAATCTTTTATCGTCCAATTTTGGTGAGCCCGTGAGAATTGTATCCTCAGTTTCCTGTTCTTAGCTGATAGGAGTGGAACTTGGTGTGGTCTTCTGCTGCTTTAGCCCATCTGCTTAAAGGTTCAGCATGTTGTGCATTCAGAGATGCTCTTCTGCATACCTCAGTTATAACAAGTGGTTATTTGTATTACTTTTGCCTTCCTGTCAGCTTGAAGCAGTCTGGCCATTCTCTTCTAACCTCTGGCATCAAGAAGGTATTTTCTTTCAGACCATTCTCTGAGATGGCTGTGAAGGAACATCCCAGTAGATCAGCAGTTTCTGAAATACTCAAACCAGCCTGTCTGGCACAGACAACCATGCCACGTTCAAAGTCACTTAAATCACCTTTTCTTCTGATTCTTTCATTAATTGGCCAAACCCAAACCCAGACACAGAGGGCATCCAGGTGGGTCAATTACCTCACAAAATAAATCTATTTGCTGAAAATGTTTTTTTTTTTTTTTTTAAAAGTCCACCCC
>VUQI01021048.1:0-17778 GCA_015106735.1 Paratilapia polleni | reverse complement strand
ATGTGTCACTACTGGTCTGATTAGGGAGGGGACCAGAGAAAACTACAGAGTTCAACATTGTATTGGCAAAATTACACACTGACTCAATATTAATTTTAGTGACCTCGAATTGGCGTAACCGGGTGTCATTACTGCCAACGTGAATTACAATCTTACCAAATCTACGTTTATCCTTAGTCAGCAGTTTTAAATTTCCTTCAGTGTCACCTGCTCTGGCCCCTGGAATGGATTCGACTATGGTCGCTGGAGTCTCTAGCTTCACATTCCTAAGAATAGAGTTGCCAATAACCAGAGTTTTTTCCTCAGCGGGTGTGTCGCTGAGTGGGGAAAATTGATTTGAAAGGTGAATGGGTTGGTGGTGTACAGGTGGCTTTTGTTTTGGACTACACTTCCTCCTCACCGTCACCCAGCTGGCCTGGTTTCCTGGCTGCTCGGGACAATCGGCTGGGGTACAGCTATCTTGGGCTAAGCTACTTTCGCCCACACCGACTACAGGGGCCTGGGTAGCTACAGGATTTTCAATGGTATTGACCCAGGTCTCCAATTCATGGAGCCTGGCCTCCAAAGCTGCAAACTGGCCACATTTATTACAAGTACCATTATTAGCACTAAACAAGACTGAGGAATAACTAATAGAAATTTACATGTATTGTCCTGAATTAATGTTAGATTTTTTTTTTAACCTGACAGTACATAATGTGTTGCTGAGGTTTATTCAATATTAAGAAATAATGTCTTTGAAAACAAAAGATAATAATGCCATGATATTCAGAGTTCATACTGTACTGTAACTGCCTGCTAACCTGGGTAGTTTGCAGTGCTGTTGGACTGATGCAGGGCATATTGTGGTATCCATGGCCAGTGTTAGGTTAGGTCCTGGATAGCAGCAGAGATATCATAAGAGAGAGACATGGAACTGAATGAATTCTTAATTAAATTCTGTAACTGTAAAGATGGTGGTAAAAGGATAACTACCAGAGTAAGAAAGCATTTAAAACCTTATTTGTGTGCAAACAGGCAAACTTTGAGGTGATTTGTAAACTGGATATGCTCTGCATGCAAATTTTAAGTCCCACTGCCTGTTGAAATTAAATTATCTAATTTATTATTGCTTCAAAATAACTGCCCAAAATAAGTGCCCAGATGTGTTTCAATATAACTGCTGAGTAATAGGCAGGCCTCTAGGAGGAGTCATCAATTTGAATTTCAGCTGATGATGTTCTTTAGTAACACAACAAATTCCACTTTTATACTGGCTAGAGATTGGAAAGCAGCCATAAGGACTTATGCAACTTGGGGCTTACATACTTCAGAATGTAACTGGCTTAAATTCACAAAGAGCAGTACAGTACACCTCAGGACCAGCACAGGTGAGCTAACCACAGCCTGTCCACAAAGAAAATCTACTGGAACTCACAAAAAAAAAAAATTATTACATAACTACAGCTCAGGAGGGAGAATCCGTCCACAGGACAACTATTAGTCGTGAACTCTACAAATCTGGCTTTTATGTAAGAGTGGCGTGAAGAAAGCCATAAGAAGTCCCATTTGCAGTTTGTCACAAGCCATGTAAGGGTCATAGTAAACATGTGAAAGAAGGTGCTCTGGTCAGGTGAGACCAAAATTGAACTTTTTGGCTTACATGCAAAACGCTATGTGTGGCAGAAACCTAACACTGCACATCAACCTGAACACACCATCCCCACCGTGAAACATGGTGGTGGCAGCATCATGCTGTGGGGATGCTTTTCTTTAGCACGGACAAGGAAGCTGTTCAGAGTTGATGGGAAGATGGATGGAGCTAAATACAGGGCAATCCTGGAAGAAAACCTGTTAGAGGCTGCAAAAGATTTCAGAGCAGGGCGGAGGTTCACCTTCCAGCAGGACAATGACCCTGAATATACAGCCAGAGCCACAATGGAATGGTTTAGATCAAAGCATATTCATGTGTTAGAATGGCCCAGTCAAAGTCCAGACCTAAATCCTGTTGATAATCTGTGTCATTTTGAAAATTGCTGTTCACAGATGCTCTCCATCCAATCTGACTGAACTGGAGCTATTTTGCAAAGAAGAATGGGCAAAAATTGCAGTCTCTGGATGTGCAAAGATGGTAGAGACATTTCCCAAAAGATCTGCAGCTGTAATTGCAGCGAAAGGTGGTTCAACAAAGTATTTACTCAGGGGGGCTGAATACAAATGCACGCCACACTTTTCAGATTTTTAGAAAATTAGCACTTCCAAGTCCGAGGCCTTGTTTCTAACCTTAAAAAGGGTGGAGTGCCCACTCTGGGTCAGGGACAAGTTGCTGCCCCAAGTGGAGGCGTTTAAGTATCTCGGGGTCTTGTTCATGAGTGAGGGGAGATGGGAGCAGGAGATTGACAGACGAATTGGGGCCGTGTCTGCTGTGATGCGGAGTGATGCTTCTCTGCTTAGGCTGTTGCCCCTGTGATCCAGCCCCAGATAAGCGGAAGAAAATGGATGGATGGATGGATGGATGGATGGATGGACCCTAAAAGGTTGTCAAGTTGTCACATTGCCAAGGGCTACACAAAAACAAGGCATATTACCATTGTGCACTGGTAGTCGCACTTAAAAAATTACAGTGCTTTCAGATATTGGGTTTATTGTCACCATCAGCTTTTATCTTCTGTGTCACAATGTGAGATTTTTCAGGGACCCTTTATAGAGCCACATTAAAAGTAAAAAGTTAATGTAGTCCTGATTACAGACTTTAAGTTTTTCCCTCATTGTTCCCTCTGGATGGTCCTTCAGTGTTATTCATTCTGTAAAGTTCTTGTTTCCGTGTCTCCCTGTTTCAGTTGTTTCTCACTTCATGTTTTATTTTGGTAGCCATTTGTCTCCTGTGTCTTATATTCAGTTTAGCTTCCTTTTATCATTGTCTTGTATAGTTTCAGTTGTACCTTGTGCCCCAGCCATGTCCACTTCCCTTAACTCCATTGTGTGTATTTATAGCCTATTTCCTTTTTTCTTTTCCAGATAATCTGATAGCCTCTCCTTCTGTATTTCCCCATCTCTGAGGAAGTTGGGATTTTGTTGTTTATTTTTCCCTCTGTGTACTTTTCCTTTACTTCTGCATACAGCGTAATTAAAGGTTAGTTTTCAGTTTATTCTGTTGGTTTCTGAGTACTCCATTTGCATTCCTATCATTCCACACTACATGACAGATAACAAATGCATATGCAAATAGCTGTTACACAATAAAATATACAGTCAAAACACAGATTACATTTTTAATTATTAAAAATTTAATAATTTACTCCCACTGTTATGATACTTTTATTGGTAATGTTCGAAAAAAGTATATCACAGTGGAGTCCAAGTTTAATTATGTATTACTAATTGTTTTTTTTTTGTTTTTTTTGTATTTAATTCAACAGATGCCTCCTCAAGACAAATCCCAGCAAAGGATAAAAAAGGGGAGAAGAACCTGCTCTCATCTGTAAAGACAAAGGGATGCCAGTGGCAGACCAGCCACTTTTATTCTGTGGGGAATGCCAATCGATGCATGGTGCTGGACTATGACATCATGCTACCCCCATGGAGTCTGTTTCTGATAGTTTGGTCAGAAAAGTGCATGTGAATAGCCCGCTGGAGGTCATTTTGTGGGACTGGCAGTGTTTGTTCTGTTCGTCCTTGCACAAAGAATCAGATACTGATCCTGCAGCTGTGTTGATGCCCTTCTACAGCCCTGTCATGCTCTCCAAGTGTAACAGCCTATCTTCTGGTATCTATACCACACTCTTGAAACTGTTGGGAGACACAGCAAACCTTCTTGCAACAGCACCTATGGATGTGCCATCCTGGTGGAGCTCGACTACCTGTGCAACCTGCATGGACAGCTTATAGCATCTCATGTTAGCAGGACACTAGCAAAAATCAAAACTAGAAAAAGACTCAGTCAGAGAGCAATGGCCACCTTTCCTTGAGGGTAGGAAACTGTTTGATTATGTTTCACTGTGAACCTGAACTGTACCTGTTGTCGAGTGCACCTGAATTAAAACATAATATTCATATTATTATAATTATAATATTATAATTATAATATTCATTATTAAGATATTCATCTTCAAGTGTCTGCGGCACCATGGGAACTTGCCATGTTCAGTGTGGTTTTAAGTTTAGGCTACCTTTGGTTTAATTGCTCAGGTTATTTTTAATTTTTGCTCTGTTTTGTTTGCACAGAGCACTTTCATTTATATAAAAAACTGTTACAAGTTGCAAACAATTGAAAGTTTTGTCATCAAGAATGTTGATTTTTGATGTGGTTTGTTATTGTTAACAGAATTAAATGTTGAGACACAGGAATTAAGTGTGTCCTAATTGTTTAAGAGCTGTCATTGTAAAACTAAATCTCATCATGTTATAATTTATGTCATTCAACCACAGTGTCAGAGGCCAAACATTTCCTTGTAGTTTTTAGTAAGTGAAAATTTATATGAAGTGATGAAGTGGTCTTACAGCAGCATTTGATTTTAAATTTTTTTAATTTAAAAATGTTTTAAGGACAAATATAGCAAATCAAAATGTAGTAATGCTGTACTATATCAGTATAATGATATAATTAAATAAAGCAAAGCTAATATTTTATTAAGTGTAACTCTTTCAAGATTCATATCCATTAAATACACATTCTATCTAATCAATTAGTTAGTACTTGATAAGATCTGTAATTAACAGTATATTATAACTGCAACAATATTCTTTAGATATTTTTAAAAATGTAAATCTATTACTTTATGTCAGAATATCTTTTTAACAGTAAAGTTATATTAAATATAGAAGATTTTTATGTAAGGTTATATGTAAAAACCCATATTACAGTTGATATAATCAAAATGAATAGTAAAGT
This sequence comes from Paratilapia polleni, assembly GCA_015106735.1. Lineage (NCBI taxonomy): Eukaryota > Metazoa > Chordata > Actinopteri > Cichliformes > Cichlidae > Paratilapia > Paratilapia polleni. Next base: position 12,908 of record VUQI01021048.1, on the reverse strand, counting down.
TTTGTAATTGTAAACCCAGTTACTAGTTTTACAATGGTATTTTGGCTTTTTATGGGTGGCATATCATTTTATTACATTAAATATGGATTAAATGTACAAGATTTTTTCACATAAAATTACATAATAAAGCCCAACTAATAACAGTACTTTTCTGCAACTTTAAGCCTGATTAATTGTATTACAGCAATTTTTGACCACATTATTAGGTAATTTCATTGTTATTGCACATATAAATACCTTTTATCTAACATGAAAAATCTGTAAAAATACACAAGAATTCATGTAAATTTAAAGGTACAACATCTGTATTTTAACCGAGTCATTCCCAAGCCAGCCAAGAGATAGAATCTCTCCAGCGAGTCCTAGGTCTGTCCTGGGGCCTCCTCCCAGTAGGACATGTCCGGAACACCTTGAGGCGCCTAGGATGCATCCTAGTCAGATGGCCAAACCACCTCAACTGGCTCCTTTTGATATGGAGGAGTAGCAGCTCGGAGTGCTTCCCTAATGACTGAACTCCTCACCCTAAGGGAGAGGCCAGTCACCCTTTTGTAGGAAACTGATTTCTGCTGCTTATATTCACAACCTCATTCTTTCAGTCACTACCCAGAGTTCGTGACCATGGATGAGGGTAGGAATGTAGATCAACTGGTAAATTGACAGATTTGCTTTTATGCTCAGCTCTCTCTTCACCATAACAGATTGGTATAGCATCCACATCACTGCTGAGGCCGCACCAATCTGTCTGTCAATGTCATGCTCCACTCTCCCATCACTTGTGAACAAGACTCCGAGATAATTAAACTCCTCCACTTGGGGCAGCAATCATCCAGGACTTGGAGAGGAAACTCCACCCTTAGGTGGCTGAGAACCATGGCCTCTGACTTGGAGGTGCCGATTCTCATTCCCGCTGCTTCACACACAGCCACAGACTGCTAAAGTGCAAGATGGAGGTCACCACCTAATGAACTGAACAACATCATCTGCAAAAAGCAAAGATGAAATCCTGAGGCCACCAAAGCGGTGACCCTCCACCACATGACTACTCCAAGAAATTCTGTCCATAAAAACTATGAGCAGAATCAGTGACAAAGGGCAGCCCTGGCGGAGTCCAACAACCACCGGGAAATGAGTCCGACTGCTGGCAATACGGACTAAGCTGTGGTTATTGCTGCAGTTGTACAGTAACCAGCCAGATACCCCGTACTCCTGAAGCATCCCCTAAAGGATGCCCCGAGGGACGCTGTCAAATGCCTTCTCCAAGCCCACAAAACACATGTAGACTGGTTGGACTATCTCCCACGCACCCTCAAATATCCTTGAGAGGATAAAGAGCTGGTCCAGCATTCCATGACCAGGATGAAAACCACATGTTCCTTCTGAATCCGAGGTTTAACTAATGGATGGACTCTCCTCTCCAGTGCCCTGGCATAGATCTTTCCGGGGACGCTGAGTAGTGTGATCCCCCGATAGTTGGAGCATACCCTCTGGTCCCATTTCTTGTACAGGGGAACCACCACCCCAGTAGTCCATTCCAGAAGCACCGCTCCAGACCTCCATGCAAGGTTGCAGAAATGTGTCAACCAGGTAAGCCCCACAACACGCCTTAAGGAATTCAGGGCGAACCTCATCCACCCCAGGGTTCCCGGCCACTGAGGAGTTATTTAACTATATTAGTGACCTCGCCTCCAGATATAGGCAAGTTGTCCCCCTCATCCCCAGACTCTGCTTCCATTATGGAAGGTGTGTCAGTGGCAATGAAGAGATCCTTGAAGTGTTCCTTCCACTGCCTGACTATATCCTCAGTTGAAGTTAGCAGCATCCCATTCCCATTGTATACAGTGCGAGTAGAGCACCGGTTTCCCCTTGTGAGTTGCCTGACAGTTTGCGAGTATCGCTCAACCGAAAATCTTGTTCCATGGTCTAACTGAACTCCTCCCACACCTGAATTTTTGTTTCAGCTACTGCCAGAGGAGTAGTCCACTTGGTCTGGTAGTACCTGTCAGATGCCTCTGGAGGCTAATCAAGCCTGATAAGACTCCTCCTTCAGCCTGATGACTCCCTTCACCTCCAGTGTCCACCTGGGATGACCACCATGACAGGCACCAACAACTTTGCAGACACAGCTCCGTGCAGGCGCCTCAGCAATGGAAGTGCGGAACATGGTCTACTCGGACTCAATGTCCCCAGTGTCCCTCGGAATGCTGTACAAGTTCTGCTGGAGGTGGGAATGGAAGATCTCGCAGACTGGGCACCCTCAGTATATGACCAGACCTGTCCAGCATCTTCCCCCACCACCTGATCCAACTCACCACCAAGTAGTGATCAGTTGACAGCTCTGCTCCTCTCTTCACCCGAGTGTCCAAGACATATGGCTACAGGTCTGATGATACGATTACAAATTTGATCATCGACCTGCAGCCTACGGTGTCCTTGTGCCATGTGCACTGTTGTTGATCATGTGAGCATTGAAGTCCCCCAGCAGGACGATGGAGTCCCCAGATGAAGCACTCTCTAGCACCCCACCCAGTGACTCCAAGAAAGCTGGATACTCTAAACTGTCATTCTGCGCATACGCACAAATGGCAGTCAGGACCTATTTCCTGACCCAAAGGTGCAGGGAAGCAACCCTCTCTCCCACCAGGGAAAACCCCAACATGCAGGCAGCAAGGGGGATACAAGTATACACACCCCAGCCCGCCACCTCTCACCTAGGGCAACTCCAGAACGGAACAGAGTCCAGCCCCTCTCCAGGAAACTGGTTCCAGAACCCATGCTGTGTGTTAAGGCACATACGACTATATCTAGTCAGCATCTCTCAACCTCGTGCACCAGCTCAGGCTCCTTTCCAACAAGAGAAGTGACATTCAGTTTACCACAAGGCAGTTTTGGAAGCCAGGGATTGGACCGGCAGGATCTCCGCCCATGACTGCTACCCGATCCACAAGGCATCAAACCCCTACGGCCCCTCCTGTGGGTGGTGGGGCCACAGGAGGGCAGACCCTTGTAGCTGCTTCGGGCTAATTACTGGTTGTAATTCAGCAAATAGAGACACAAGATAATAGACTATTATAGTTGTTTGAGAAAGAATGGGAAGGTGTGACTACTTAGCAACATTATTAAGTTGTAACTTCAAAAGCAGGGGATATATGATTCTGAAACTGAAACCTTTTGCATAATCTCTGTGTTATCAAGTCTGTGTACTGTTTTAAAAAGGCAGTGATCAACCATCATGATCATGTATGTGGTTAATCTTCAGAAGAAAACTTTACAAGAATAACATTTTTAAGACACTATTTTGTTTCATGGAAAGTCTATAAAGTGGAAGTCTGTTTCAACATTAAACACTCATTTCCTTTTCACGGAAAGCTGCATTAATCTGTTTTTTATATTGAGTTGTCACCTGACTGTTTAGTCCTCCTCAGCTCTACACAGTCTATAGTTTTAAAGTATTGTTTTAGTTTTTTAACTTAGAACATTACAGCCTGTTTTAGGGGCTCTTGTCAACTATTTCCAGTAAAAAATAAAATAAAATCTCAGATAAACCCACTGAGCACTACACACATCACACACAAATGGCAACTATTGGCTGAAGACAGTAAAACATCTTGTAAAAGGGCCATTCTTTTTATTTTTTCGAAAAGCGTTAAACACTCACTTCCTTTTCATTGAAACCTGCTTTACTTTGTATTTTTTTTTATTAACAATGGATCTGCCACAGTCTGCAGAGTAAGCAGACTGTAGAGCGTACAAGGAGGAGGACCCAAAATGCAGAATGCAGGCAGGATTAACAAAAAGCAAGCCTTTTATTATTTATTTTTTAACACCACTTCTCTGTATTTTTAAAGCACACAACTTCTGCTTTAACATCTCACTGCTGCTATTGTGTTTCAAGCCTGCTGTCATTTTTTTGTCAAATCTGCATTTTTTCCAGATTGCTCTCTATGAGAACTGTTCTTTAGTCTCCACACCTGAAGACTCAACCTACCAGAGCCTCAGTCCAGTTACCAGGACCAAACCTACTATACACTTGGACAGATAAAGCAACATATTTGAATTCCCAGCAAGCATTCTGATATTGAAAAACCACTGACTTACAATCTTTACTAGTCTTTGTCTAGTCTTGGTTGAAAAATAGTTCCAAAATGGAAGTTATGCCAACATGAAGATGCAAGTTCGCCATCTCCTATACAAACATTTTCAACATCACCTGGACTTCCTTGCTTGACTTTCTAGCAAAAAAGAGTTTGTAGTCAGGGACTTATTGTCCTTTCATTGAATAGTATGAACTGCTGTTGTTACTAATGCACCTTTAGAATACCTTTTTTGCACAGTAGATATGGAAAACAGTCTTTAGGTGGGTTTACAGTTGGAGATGGTGGTGATCTGATATTAGCGGTGTGCGATACTACAAATTTTGGCATCGATCCGATACCAAGTAAATATAGGGCCAGTATTGCTGATATCGATACTGATACTGATACCGATACATTTGAGTTATAAAGGCAGCTTATGTAGATAGAGCAGTGTCATGATTTATGAGATTAATCATCAACAATTTGCATCAACGACCACTAAATCACTGAGATTTTTACTCTCCACAATAATTAGTTAACACAACCAAACACACCTTTCAGCTTTTCATGTATTTTGAAACTGGGTTTTTTGGAGACCTATGTGCCTGTCTTTAAAGCACTTTGGGTAAACTTCTGTTGTTTAAATACGCTGTATAAATAAAATAGACTAGACAGTCAACACAGAAAGGTTATTATATTCAGACATTTTTCATAATTCATGTTCCAATACAATAATTTATTTAACACAAGTGGGCTGAATATATTATTTGAATGTCTGAATATAGTCTGTAGGTAATCAGTCTGCTGAAAAAACAGCTACGATGACCAATAACACTTTAACATGAACTAATGCTGAAGATCTGACATCAGTCATGACTGAAACATTACTTTCACCACTGTATAAGCTACCTGGTTATTCTTTGTCTCTCTGAAAGGACTGTGACAGTGACCTCTGACCTCTATGCCAGGGGTCTGAGTCTGTCTGAGGGATTTCCCTCCTCCTCTCTTTGTTTCTTTTGCTGCTCATTCCGGGACAAAGCTCTCTTTTTCGCGGTCTTTCATGTCTTTATATAAGTTGGTGGTGTTGCCACAGCAGAGAATTTCCTTCCAACACTCATCACTGTTTGCAGTGCTTTCATTTAAAGCCGTAAAGTACCTCTACACGATGCTCGGCTTTCTCACTCACTGCAGCCTATAAGTCTCTGCTCAGTGCCGCTGAGTCACGTGACTGCAGGACAACTGAACACAGCAGAGCAGGGAGGAGGGGGCGGTGCGTGCACAGACATGTCTACTTTCTGATGAACGGGAGCAACATACTGAACTTAGAGGAGAGAAACAACCTAAAGTATCATCCTATCACGCTGGTATTGATCCGATACCAATGTTGTATCGATACTATCCATATTTGGATCGATCCGCCCACCCCTATCTGATATGAGGAAACTGCAGTACTTCCAGGCAATAAATGAATAATAATTGTGATTACATGAACTCCAGAAAGTGTGTGTGTGTGTGTGTGTGTGTGTGTGGTATCTGTGTGGTGATAGGTGGGTGGTGGGGGAGTGATTTGTTTGAAGAAGGGACCACATCATTAAAGAGAAGTGAGAAGTTCCTGGTTTGCACGTAAAGATGGAAGAGGCGCAGCAGGAACCCATTAGATTAACCTTTAGTATGAAAGCCTATCACATTTTGGTCTGTTTCATCTTCCTACGTGAGTAAATTTTCTTCTTCTTTCTGTCATTCTGTTGTTCTCGGTATTGTTTGTCTTTGTTTTCTTTTTATTTGTAGTTGATCAGTAAGTTTGAGTTTTTTGTTGAGCAGTTGTAACGGTAAACTGAGTCTTTCTTCATTTTCATCTGTCACTTACATGTTATTGGTTTCTGTGGTACAGAGAAATGAGTCAATCAAACATTCAGTTTATTGAAAGTACAAGTTAGTTCCTCAGAATATAAACTTGTGAAGAATTAGGAACTTGTTTGGCACAGACAGTAAACCCAGGAAATAAGCCTTGAAATAGAAAATATAATTAAAGGAAACCTGCAAACACACAAAAAGGCAGATGAAAATTTCATTGTGAATAAATAAAACTCAAAGTCCATTTTACAGTTTTGTCATAAGCATTTAACTCTGAGTGTTCCTCAGCAGAGGGTTTGTGTAAATCTGTCATGAATTTATCTGACTTAATTTGAGAAGTTGTGTTGAATTAAAATGAAGATTTACCTTTCTTCAATTTAATTGATTTTATTAGACTGCAGAATCTTACAGGAAGATGGTAACTACTGATTGACTATCTCTTTTACAGCACTGCAGGGTGGAAACACTGGTTTTGTCAATGCAAAAACTCGCAGCCATAAAAGAATGGAAGGAGGAAACATCACAGTTGAATGTAAATTTTCTTTCTCTGGAAGCAGGAGGCTGTTCTGTATGAAAAAATGTGAAGAAGGAAATGTTCTCATTGATACAAACAATGACATAGCTCAGAATGGCAGATACAGCATTAAATATGAAAAAAATGGAATATTTTCATTTGTTATTCTGAATGTGAGCATCACACAGCTGAGAAAGTCTGACTCAGGATGGTACATGTGCTCCTTGGACAGATTTTGGAATTTAGATTCAACTAAAGAGTTTGAGATTGTTGTCACAGAAGGTGAGTTTCTATTAAATTTCATGTTTATGTCTCTGAAGATGTAAAGAAAGTTTCCCTTCTCACTGACAGCCACTTTTCTTTCAGGTAACCTACATATTATATCTACACAAAAAAATCGGTTTCTTCAGTTCTTCTGTAAACAACCCAATAACTCCAAATTGTTTCCCACATGAAGACTTTAAGCAGTATTGTTATGATTGTGATTGTTTCCTTCTTCACAGCTTCAGTGAGTTCCATACGAAAGTCTACTGTGCAACGTTTGTCAACTTCAACATTTCTCTCATCAACCTCCATGACAACAACAGCAACAGCAGCAACAACAACAACAACAACAACAACAACAACAACAGCAGCAAAAAAAACAACAACACAGAGTTTAAATTACACTTCAGAAAGCTCCACACCCTCATCAGCCTCCGCTGCAACCTCCAAACAGACTCAGACACCTCTTGCAGGTTCAGGTAGAATATAAATGCATGTGTGTACAGCAGCATGTCATATTTAATTCCAAGTGTGTTTATTATTGAGCCACATGCACCTCCACGTATGACACATCAACAGGTGTTGAAGAAAGATTGTGATCTTTTAGAAAAGCAAAAGGAAAAAAGTGAAGAAGTACATTCATAAATAAGTTTTACGAAGTAAAATGCTTAATAAGTAAAAATAAAATAAGTCAGAGGTAAAAGTACAAAAGTATTGAAAAAAAAGTAACAGACATTTCTGAATAATATACTTTGTAGTTTTGGACTTTAACTTGGTTTAATCTGTAAATTGGTCTTTTGAATGATCACAGTTTATGATTTTACATCATTATGTATTTGATGATATATTTTTAATTTCACAGTAATCTCACTCTACAAAACAGCTAAACCTTTCAGTCTGCAAGTGCATGTTACATTGTATGTGTGCAACTTTACTGCTAAATAAATGGGCCTCCAGGCCACATATTTAGACTGACTAAAACAAATCTGTTCTGTTAAGGTGCTGCAGGTACACTGCGTTATGTGGGTCTGATACTGGTCGTTACGATCGCCGTCTTTTCAGCAGCTTTGCTGATTTTCTGCAAGAAGAGGAGGGCCACTAAACCCAAAGGTGAGCTAAAAGGAAACACACACAACAGTGTTTTCATCACTTTAGAGGACATCACATTGGCATGCATTTCTTTCTTTCAGTTTCTTTCCCCAACTTTAAACAAGTTTTCATAGTAAAATATAGTAATATATACATGAACTTGTGAAATAGAATAGAAGAGGGATGGCTTTCTTCTTTCTGACTTTACAAAGAAGACTTTAGAAGTTGCACAAAAGTAGCCTAGCCTTGCCACAACATTTACCATGGTAAAGTGTGTCTATGTTTGTCTATGTTTAATACCAGATATCCTTAGATAGCTACTGCTGAAGCTGGTGTAAACTGAAAGGTGATGCTGATCTGATGAAGAAGTTTGTTGTTACACAAAAGGTGCAGACATCCAAGACTGAGTCAATGAGAAAAATATAGTTTTGATTGGCCAAAATACACAGTAAGGATCTAAGCATGAAAAAAAAGTTTTAACTTTAATGTTTAAAGAGACAAAAATAAAAATATAAAATGAAGGAAAACAACAAAGACCTGGACTTTTGATAAGTTTTTAAAGATAAAGCCACATAAACACAACATCTACACAGCTGAGACACAGCCAGATTAACATGGACTGTCCAGAGTTGCATGAGTTAAGTCAAGTGGGACTGAATGCACATTTAAGTATCAGTCTATCCTTCCCTATTTGTAACCACAGCACCAGATGTTCATTTGTGACTCAGAACAGTGATTGGTCACAGCAGGTTATTGAGCTACTGATGGTTGTTAAGTTGCACTCTCTTTTTTAGTCAGTCATTCTTTAATCTTTTTAGTTCCTGAGATGTAATCCTTACTGTAACGTATATTAAAGCCAGATGTGTACTTTCTGACCTGCATGTTTTTCAGGACCTCCTGTGGAAACTGAGCATGCCAACATTACAAAGGTGAGTTTTAGGAATTTATGAGACACCTGAGCTTCATTTTTGTTTGATCTGTATCAATAAACTGTTCTTATCTCGGTCTCCAGGCCAGCCACTTGTATGAAGAGATCAGAGAGGGGGACAGACCAAGCAGTTCACCTCCTGTGGAAGTGTTTTCAGTCTATGTCACTACCAAAGGCCCCCAAGGAAACAGAGTTGAAAGCTCAGATGACTACAGCCTTGCCACGTTTCCTCAGAAGAAAGTAAGTAGAACTGATTTGATTTTTCAGCTCTCATGCCAGAAGCCAGTATCTTTAGACTTGGTTGTGAGAGTTTTTTTGAATGTACTCCTGACAGGTGAATCAAAGAAAAAATTCTACCTCCATGTGCAGGAAAAAAAAACAAAACATTTCAGAGTTTGAAAAAAAATAAAGGTTTTAAACAACCTATAAAAATAGGTGCTATCCAAATTAATTATTATTATAACGTTTCCAGCTCCATTTATATTTTTAGATACATGTGATTAAGATCTGTACTGAGTGGAATTAATTAAAAAAAAAAAAAACAGGCTTGACTTTACCTGTTTTTAAACATCATCTTAACAGTGGATCCAGATGGATATTTTATACTATTGCATTGACACATCTCTGCCTGCCAGCCCCTACTAATGCACACGCTTCTGGTTCAGCTTATTAGACAGAGTTTTTGATGATAATTTCTTTATTCATGAAGGTTAAAACATTCCTGAGAGATGACAATTCAGCTTTTTGTAGATTTCAGAAGTAGTTTGTGTTGCAGTAATTCATTTGATTTTGCATTATGATAGCAGCTATTTCTATTATTTTGTCCCTACCTTTTTCTTTTAAATCAAGAAAGGAAAGATGACGATGATTTTTTTTCAAGTTATGTGTAACTTGAAAAAAATTGTTATTGTGAATTGGAGCTATATAAATGAATTGAATTGAATGTGTACAAGAAAAACGGATCTTCTTTCTGGGAGTAGCTCTTTAAAATTTTGTTTATTTACAACATAGTTTTAAAAGTCTAAAGTTTGACTTTTTTCTTCCAGGCTGAAGATGATTTGAATGAAGTCGATTACTCTGTTGTGGATTTTTCCCACATTGTTGCCACCAACAGCGCCCCCGGTGGTGATGCAGATAATGTTATCTACTCCACCCCTGTGGTACATGCCAGCACTGTCAGTCACACCAAAGAGCAATAAATTAGCAATAAATAAATAAATACATTTCAGTCAGTCTTCAGTTTTAAAGGACTGGTACTTATAGTGTTTTTCTACTGTGCTTAAGCAGTCAAAGCATTGTCTACTAGAAGCCTCATTCACCCACACATTCATACAAGTGCTTTTTTCTGTCTAACATTCACATACACATGCACTCTGATTAATGCATCAGGGGCAACTCAGGGTTCAGTATCTTTCCCAAGGATACTTTAGCATGGAGACTGGACGAGCTGGGGATTGAACTGCTGACCTTCTTTGGTGGACAACCCACTGTACCTCCTGAGCCACAATATTTACAATTATACAATATTAACTTCCAGTCATGATTGTTTATGATTTGCTTATGATAAAATCTATTTTGTAAATTATTACCTTGAACCATCTGAACATAATATTTAAAAGAATATCAGCGGAATCCAGTTTCTCCGTGCAGCGTTTCCTTGTTGCTACTGAGTCAAAGGTTTTGATTTATAATGTGAATATAAATATAAATATAAATATAAATTAATATAACAATGTATATCAAGTAAATGTGGTTTAACAACTATGTGTTATTTTAATAAAATGTTCCTCTGGGTTGAGCTTGCTCTCCATCAATGTTGGTTCTTTTTTAGACTGAAAACATGTAGAAATTCAGCCTAATGCAGCTTTAAAATAGCTGAGATGGAAAACAGTCTTGAGGTGGGTTTACAGTCAGAGAAGGTAGTGTTCTGTTTGACCTGATGAAACTGCAGTGCTGCCAGGCAATACATTAATAATTGTAGTACAATAAACCCCAAACAGCCTGCTTCAATAGAAACTGAATGGAGTTTTGAAAACCAAAATATAAGTTATGAAACAAAATTTAAACAAGAAGTCATATAAACACTTAATTTTGACTCTGCAGTGTAGAGAATTTTAAAATTTGACTGTAAAAAAGTGCATTAGTGTTTTCACAAATTCTGACATTGTGTATAATTCTTATGGCTCTTTTTTGAGATAAATACAGTGGTTTTAGTGAACTTTTATTGAAGTGAAGTATTTCTCCAGACCTCCACACAGTAACTTAAATACGATAACACCAAGGAACAGTAAAGAATGAAAAGTGATTTTTGATTTATCACGTGCTTTGCTTTGGACAAAACTGAAATGCCTTTCGACAGTTTGTTTTGAATATGATTAATGTGAGATTTCCACCAAATTTTGTCATCTATTGTCACACCCAAGAATTTAATTTCATGCACTCTTTCTATGTTGACACCTTCTATTTGTATCTGAATTCATTTTTTTTTTGTCTTACTATTACCAAATACCATGAATTTTGTCTTATTCAAATTTAGCGATAATTTATTTATGTTTATGTAATTTCTGAGATGATGTGGTCCAAAAGTTGCTACAAATTCTCACCAGACCCCAAGATATTCATGTCACCAGAAAATAAAACAAATCTCAATAAGTTAGACAATTTACATATATCATTGATGTACATAACAAATAATTTGGGCCCCAACACCGACCCCTGTGGTACACCACACAAAATGTCCAAACATTCAGATCTATACTCTCCCATCTTCACAAATTGTTGCCTGTTCATTAAATAGCTTCTAGCCCAATTCAGAATCACCCCCCATATCCCAAATCTTTCCAATTTATTTAATAATATTTCATGGTTAATTGTGTCAGATGCTTTTTTAAGTTCAAGAAATACCCCAGCTGTAAATTTGTCCCATCTTAAACATATTGAGTTCTCAGTCTCATTCTACCCTTTCAGTCTGAGGAAATTGAAGAGGTTACACAGACGACATGGTTCAGCAGAACAATTTGCAAATTAGATTAATGTTTTGTTTCTTATTTTCTGCATTTTTACCAGATATATGATTTTTCTCTATATCCGTAAATATCAAATTATACCCAATTTTATTATCATAATTACACAAACACTTTGTTCTCCTGCTCTTGTTGGATTTTGAAGTTGACTGCAGGTTCAATAGATTTAGAGATTGTGAGCTCAGTAGGAATAGCTATTTTTGTTCTTAAAAACAAAACCCAAAAAACCCAAAACAAAACAAAACAAAACAAAAACAACCAGACAACATAAATTTTATGAGGAACAGCACTGCCAAACTAAACTGTTGTTAGCAGCCTTGTTGACAAATAAGGTGAGGATGCAACACATTGATGGCTTGATTTGACATAGTAAAACACAACATTAAAAGCAACTAGCCTGGGTGAGATGAATGCAGTTGTACAGGCTGCAGTTAAATGTTTTCAGTCTTTAGAGGTGAATTTCTTTAAGGAGAATGAGACTTCATAATATAGAATCATAAATTAATCAAATTGTAGAGCAGGAATTATAAGACTGTAATATCTTACAGGATAATCTTTTGGTTAATCTTTTCAGCAGCTCTGCAGGAACAAAACACTGGTTTGATCAGTGCAGAAACTCCCATCTATGCAGGAACAGAAAGAGGAACCATTGCAGTTGGATGCAAATTTTCTATCCCCACAAGAAGGTCTTTTGTAATAAGGAAAAATGTGAACAAGGAAACATTTTCATTGAAACAACCAATGACACAGCTCAGAGAGGCATATTCAGCATTGAATATGAAGAAGGATTTTTCCACCACTTCCTAATCTAGTCTATGTGAACTGTACCTTATTCGGCTATTGACTCTTGTTTTGAGCTTCTGGTACCCCAGGTGCTGATAATCAGGTGCCTGATTAGCAGCACCTGTGAGCATGGACCCTGCTACAGCGGTCAGTTGGTGTCTGCTCTAAGCATGCCACATTTGACTGATCTGGATAGGGCCTGTGCCATAGGGCAACTTCAAGCTGGTGACCAGCATGAGGAGGAGGTGCCAGGCTGTTGTGGCTGTGTATGGTTCTTCCACATGCTACTGAGGCCCCTGTTTGTTAAATGAATAAATTGTTGAATTGCCAATATGTTTTGTTTCTTCAGACTTCAACCATCCAATCCAGTATACAACACC
>VUQI01021041.1:2791-17226 GCA_015106735.1 Paratilapia polleni | reverse complement strand
TTACACCTGTCTCCCTCTCATTCACACACATGTATTCTGTCTTGCTTCTACTGACTTTCATTCCTCTTCTCTCCAGAGCATACCTTCACCTCTCCAGGCTCTCTTCCACCTGCTCCCTACTCTCACTACAGATCACAATGTCATCTACATACATCATAGTCCATGGAGACTCCTGCCAGACCTCATCTGTCAACCTGTCCACCATCACCGCAAACAAGAAGGGGCTCAGAACTGACCTCTGATGTAATCCCACCCCCACCTTAAACTCCTAGCGCACAGTTCACCACTGTCTCACTGTCCTCATACATGTCCTGCACCACCCTCATATACTTCTCTGCCACTCCCGACTTCCTCATACAGTACCACAGCTCCTCTCTTGGCACCCTATCATCTGCTTTCTCTAAATCCACAAAGACACAGTGCAACTCCTTCTGACCTCTATACTTCTCCATCAACGCTCTCAAAACAATCATCACATCTGTAGTGCTCTTTCCACTCCTCATCCTCTTCATATCTTCATAGCATCCCTCACTTGCTCCTTACTAATCTTCTGCAATTCCTGATTCACGAACTTTCCTCCATCTGTCCTCCTCTTTCTCTTATTTTCTCCATTCTTTTCTGCAAATACATAGCTGTAATTAAACCATTAGAATACAAAGTTGGTGAGATTTACAGATGTGGAACCAAGTTTAAGATAGGGGCCCATATTTTTGCTTTGTCATGCAGGCTGCTGTTTTTTTTTTTCTTAACCTCATTACAATCACAAAGGCTCCAATTGTTTTCATTGAAACTGGTGTGGTGGGTGATAATTTGTCTTTTCATATGGACAATCATCACCAGGAATACATTTCAAAGAAATACTGAAGCAGAGGTTAGCCTGAATGTGACACCATGACTTTGGCACTCCAGTGGCAGACAGGAAATGTGTTTAATGACTTAAACCGTTTTCATATACTGCCAGCTGGAACTTTTCTAGGCATTAGCTGGCTGATGTGTATGTGAAAATGCAAATCTTTGATACAATTGGATCAGATGTGAAAGAGTCTTTGACTTACCAGCTACCCAGTACAAAATACAGAGTAGCACAGGTTCAAGTCTGATGTATACAGTGGTTGTCCTATGTCCTGCCCTCTGCAGGCAGCTTCCTCAACTAAACCAAATTGAGCATTTCCATTAGTGAGTCTGTATCTGAAGCAGGCTACTTTCTGCTATGTGCTGCAAGCAAGAGAGTGCAACTTTGAACAGTGTCTCGACCAGATTCTCCAAAAACTAAACACCATAGGCCCATCTAGTTTTCTTTTCTTTTTGCATGTTAAAGTGTTGTAAGAGTTATACTCTTTTCCGAATCAAAAATACAACTGCTGAAAACTTAAAAACAAACAAAAAAAAGTGTTTGTCTGCTACAAATTTTAGCGTGGCTGGCAAAATATTTGCAGAATTATCTAACTCACCTTTACTTTCAGGGCAAGACAAGGATATAATAATAGAATATAAAGTGTTTAAAATAATTTTTTTTGTCTTCTCTCTCCCATAGTTTGGGTTTTGTCCTTGGCCACTCTCCTTGTCTCTCTTCTCTTTCTCTTCACCCCCAACTGGTCACAGCAGATGGCTGCACCTCCCTGAGCCTGGTTCTGCCGAAGGTTTCTTCCTGTTAAAAGGGAGCTCTTCCTTCCCACCATCATCAAGTGCTGCTCATAGAAGATCCTCTGATCGTTGGGGTTCTCTCATCTATATTTTAGGGTTGTTACCATATAATGTAAAGCACCTTAAGAAAGCTGTTTTCAGTTGGCACTATGTAAATAAAACTAAAATGAAAAACTGAATTAAAATTAAAATAGTTATAAAACAAGATAAGAAAAGATAAAATAAAATTCAGATATGGTCCAAATGTTCTATGTGGGTTGGGGGTTGCTATACCAGAACTGTCCTCAATTCAATTAAAAAAATTCCAAACATTTAACTTGGAATTTACACTTACAGAACATACAGTCCTGTGAAAAACTAAGTACACGCTTACTGCTACCATAGGAATTAAGAGGGTAAGTAGCAGCTGGGTGCTGATAATCAAATGCATTTGATTAATTGATCATCAGCAAGTGTGAGCACCTCTATAAAAGCAGAAGTTTTGGCAGTTTGCTGGTCTGAAGCTTTCAGGTTAGTGTTCACACAATGGCACAATCTTCCCAGGAGTGGACGTCCCAGCAAATTCATCCCAAGGTCAGATCGTGCAATGATCAGAGAAACTGCAAGAAACCCGAGAGCTACATCTCAGACTCTACAGGCCTCAGTTAGCATGTTAAATGTTAAAGTTCATAAAAGTACAATTAGAAAAAACTGAACAAGTATGGCTTGTTTAGAAGGGTTACCAGGAGAAAGCCTCTTCTCTCTAAAAAGAACATGGCAGCACAGCTTAGGTTTGCAAAGCTGCATCTGAACAAACCACAAGACTTCTGGAACAATGTCCTTTGGACAGATGAGACCAAAGTGGAGATGTTTGGCCATAATGCACAGCACCACGTTTGGCAAAAACCAAACACAGCATATCAGCACAAACACCTCATACTAACTGTCAGCACGGTGGTGGAGGGGTGATGATTTGGGTTTGTTTTGCAGCCACAGGACCTGGACACCTTGCAGTCATTGAGTCGACCACAAACTCCTCTGTATACCAAAGTATTCTCGAGTCAAATGTGAGGCCATCTGTCTGACAGCTAAAGCTTGGCCCAAACTGGGTCATGCAACAGGACAATGATCCCAAGCACAGCAGCAAATCTACAACAGAATGGCTGAAAAAGAAAAGAATCAAGGTGCTGCAATGGCCCAGCCAAAGTCCAGACCTCAACCTGATTGAAATGCTGTGGTGGGACCTTAAGAGAGCTGTGCATACAGGAATGCCCACAAACCTCAATGAACTGAAGCAACGCTGTAAAGAACAGTGGGCCGAAATTCCTCCACAACTATGTGAGAGACTGATCAAGTCATAAAGAAAACTGTTACTTCAAGTTATTGAAGTAACAGTGCTTGCTGTACAAGCTACTGAATCATGGGGCGTAGTTAGTTTTTCACAGGACTTCATAGAGTCCTGTGAAAAACTTTCTTTTTCACATGACAGTAGTTTCTGTATAAAAGCTGTTTCTGTCTATGAACCTTGCACTGTGAAGCTCATGCAGAAGGCTACTTAGGGATATAATTTTGTAGCTGATACAGAACTATTAAATAATCAGTCTTTTTTTTCTTCAGTGGAAATGGATAAAAGCTGGGCAAAGCAGAGAAGCTGCCACTGTCTTTTCTTTCCTACTGAAAGAGACACAGTCATGAGATGGAGCTCCAGACTCACAGGAAATGTCAACCGCTTTGCCCTGAGGTCAGGGGCATTTGGAGCCTTGATTGGATCTTTTCTCAGATAACCTATAAAACACAATCAGGCGCCAAGAGAAGGCCACAAAGGATAATGAAATTATCTGAATAGCACACGTAAAGCACCAGTGTAAAAAAAAGAAATAAAATAAAAAATTGAAGTGAGGATGAAAGTTTACCCAGAACTACACTTGACATGGTTGAGTATACTGAATAATGAGGAAATACTGAGCCATCTGTTCCAGAAAGGAAAGAGTATCAGAATATTTGAAAACAGAGAACGCTAAAATGCCCACAGCAGAAACCTAAATATTTTAACAGATGCAGCATGTTTTCAGCTTGAAATATTATAGTCTGACAGTGTATATGAGTGCACATGTGCAGAAACACATCTTTATCTCTGTAAGAGTACAATGCAAATTGTAGTCATTGTGTATTATTAATATATTAATGCTGTGATCCTCCTCTGCTCTCCATTTTATGAGTGTTTAGGATTTATAAAGCAATAAAATTAGTTGTAATCCCAGGAAAACACTTGGCAGAATAAATCATTGTGTTGCCTTCCTTAGTCAATTACAGTAATTATTAACCTCCCTTGGGCCCTCTGAGCAATGTTTGAACTTACCAAGGCTCAAAATATTTCATTATCTCAGGAGGAGACTAATTGGCACTCTGTTGCAGGTAGTGAGTTAAGAACAGCTATTATTCAACAAATAAACATGCAATTCAAATCTGTCTTAAGTTTAATTGTTTCATTTCAGCTGTGGGAGAAGGTCAAGATGTAGCAGCAGTCTTGCAGCGCACGTGATGATAATTTTACTCAGGAGCCTGTTACTTCTTGCAGTTATTTCTGTTAGGAACGCAATTATTGATGTGTTGCAACACTTTCTGACAAATGATTTCATATCTTTTATACATCCATAGGTGAATAAAGTCAAGCCATCTCACTGTCCTGATTTTGAACGTGTTAAGTTTAACACACTCACAGATATTACACACTACTTACAGGCTCATATAATCATGATATTTGGTGGACTATTTGAAGATGTGATTTGAAATTAAAATGTGGGGGAAAAAAACACAGATGGTTTAGGCTCACACTAATAGGGATATTTTGGTGCAGAGAACCCTGGAAGTAAAAGTGCTTCTATCGCTAATGGTGCATGAGTAATACAAAGTGCTTTCTGACTAGCCAAATAGGAGCATGACTGATTCAGAATACATTAATGAAACATTTTTAGAGCTTCAGAATCATTTCTATCACTTTTTATCACTTGTAGTATGAAATGTGGAGAAAAAAGAAATCCAGACCCTGGAATTTAATTTATTCCTGCTTAATGTCAATGTGTCTGAAAATACTAAGCAGAAACCTCTGAAAAATTAACCCAATGAGGAAGTGCCAGAAACTGCAGTTCCTGGAGTGGCCACTTCAGGCTGGCTCCAAAAACCAATCCCGTAGACTCCCATACTGAACTTTACGGCATTAAAAAGCATGCTTGCAGCCTGGTACAAAAAATGGTTTTGGCATCTAGGAATATTTTCCCCCTTCGTAACATCTGTATGGTGGGTGATTTTTGTTTTTTATAACTCACCTGTGTAGATTATTTTAAGGCTTGAAGTTAGGCGTGTGGCCACTTTGTTTGACAGGCGACTGAAGTGGCTCTAGCTGGTAGCTTTCATTTAGGACTTCCCTAAGGCCCCAGTCACACAGGCCTAGAGACCAGCTGGCAACCGCCAGGCAACCACCGGTTGTTAGGGAAAAATGTGCATTCCCCGAACGGTTGTGAGTAGTTGCTGGCAGTCACTGTGAAATCGATTGCTAAAGCCCCAGGTAGCCCTGGTAACCATGGGTTGCTACGGAAAAATATATATTCCCGGCTGATGAGTGGTTGCTGGAGGTTGCTATCAGTTGCTAAATTGGTTGCAAAGAACTATACAGTGCTGCAGTGAAAAACTCCTTGTGATTGCTTTGGCCGCTAGCAGATTACCACATTTGCCCATAGTTTGTATAGAAGACGCTGACTTGTCTGCAAATACTCGCTAACTAACTAACACTGAGCGACAGTGAAACCTGAAAAACTGCGACGTGGACCAGACACAGAGAACATTTGCCTTCAAAGTAAAAGCTGCATCTTTTGAAATGTGTTGGTTTCAGGGTAATCTACAGCTTTTACTTTGGAGGCAAATGTTCTCTGTTTCCGGTCCGCATCGCACTTTTTCAAGTTTCACTACCACTCAGTGTTAGTTAGTTAATGAGTATTTGCAGACAAGTCAGCGTCTTCCATGCAAACTACCACAGCAATCACAAGGAGGTTTTTGGTGCAGCACCCTCTTTGTGACCTCCAACAACACCTCCCCAACCGACTGGAGAATACACATTTTTCCCTAGCAACCTGAGGTTGCAAGGGGGTTGCTGACCTGTCTCTAGGCCTGTGTGACCGAGACCTTTGTTAATATGAGTCACTAACTGGACCCCGTTGCCATGTTTGTGATGTTGGTACCTTTTGGAGCATTTTATAATGGAATTATCTGACAAATCATATGACGTCCTGTGTGGTCACAGCCAGCTGAATAGGTCTACGCTTCAGTTTTGGTGAGTGAAATTCTAGTTTTATTAGTCTGTAACTTAGCACTAATTAGCAATTATGCCTGATTCTGTGTTGCATCCATTCAGTTTATGGACATTGCTGTTGTTCGCTGATAAATTTGCACTCCATGTTGTCGTTCAAATGTGGTCACTTCTAACCATGGGGAAAAAAAATTGCTGTCCCATTAAAGTGAAACTACATTCTCATTCATTTCTCTTGATGGCTCCTAACCATTTTGAATAAGAACAAGAGTGCGACTATGCAGCAATTACACCTTATAGAGTGAAGAGAACACAGTGTGATTAGGAGAAATGCCTCCAATTTTCCATCAACACTTTGAAGTTGTTGTTATTCTGATGATGAACACAAGATGGCATGCTTGATACTATCCTCCAGTAACGGTACTTCAGAGGGCCCAGAGAGGGGCAGCTTTCCTTTTCAGTCAGTTCTTATATCAGTGCAATACTCTAAACAACGGCCTGCATTTATTAGAAAGTGAAGAGCAAAGAATGAGCAAAGAAAATCCTAAAACTTCCAAATCCCACCGGATAGAACCCATCAGCCTGCAAGGCTGAATTTTAACATGTAGCTTTGTGCCACGTTACATAATATTGGTGATGCTAATGTAAAGCAGTTAGACTCGAATGGGTAGCAGAACAGCCTATGCCAGGTCCCAGTGTGTGTGTGTGTGGGGGTGTGCGGAGGCGTTAGAAGGGGGGGGGTGCCATAAGTTTGTGTTGTGCCATGCGCAATCTATTCCATTCTACACCCACACAACTAAACTAACTACTGTAACAACTAACAAAATGCAGGAGAAAAGCTTTTCAAGAGTAAACAAAACGTGTGCAGATTCACAAAGGCACAAACACACGCTCAGATTCATATGCACCTGCCATCCTTTACCCAGACTGGCACCTACTGTCAGTATGATTTAACCCCACTTGTCCTCTATCCTGGGAAGTTTGATGAGCGCCATCAGACAAGAAGAGCTGGTCCCTTCTTTTTCTTGACACGTGAACAGCTGGGGCCTTCTGTGTTATGACTCCTGCTGCCACATCTGGTGTGTGTGTCTGTTTACGGGCGTGCATTTGACAAATCCTGCCACATCTGGGAGGCAATCCAGCTGTCCTCTCTCCTCACACGTCTGGACAGCGTCCTGCAGACACCTAGCTGTCACTCCGGGTTACCTGGAGCCCACCTCACCGTTACAGGCGAGACACTGGCTACATGTGCATCCACACTGCCACATCTGCTCTGGGTGTGTGTGTGTGCATGTGCGAGACTGCTTATCGGAGCGTGCATGTATATGTGTCTGTGTGCATGTGAGAAGCTGTGTATTGGTGAATGTGTGTGAGTGACACTGGGTACATGTATATCCTCAGGGCTGAGGCTCCAGTCTTCACACCTCTCAGCTGAAAACACACCCAGAAAGACACACCAGGCACTGTAGCCGCACTGTGTATATGGGTCAAAGATTCTGCTTCAGAGTAAAGATTTTGAAGCGTACACTTCCAAAATAAAGCAAACACATACTTAAGAATTTGTTTTTTTTTTTAGAATAATCAATTAAAATATGCAACAAAGACGCATGAAACCATAAATGATAAAGTAATGTCTTAGTGTTAAAGAAAGAGAGACAGAGCTGAGGGATGTATTTGAACCAGCTGAGTCTCTCCCAGTGCAAATATCTTGAATTTGACCTAAAGCAAATTTAGTTTAGTTTTTTTTTAGATATTTTACATTCTGGATCACCAGAGAAAGCAACTTGTACATGTATGTATTTCACCTTTTGGCAATTTTGGGCTTTTGAAAAATGTTCTCTAAAGCTTTGCCAGTTAGAAGACAAAAAAAAATCTTTGTGAATGATATATATTATTTTATATGTGAGTAGTAAAATGAGCTGGCAATTAAATGTGTAAATACACCCATTGGCCACTTTATTAGGTACAGGTTCCGTACAGGTTCTTATACTGCTTGTTAAATGCAGATATAATCAGCCAATCACATGGAAGCAGTGTATGTAGGCATGTAGGCATGGTCAAGACGACCTGCTGAAGTTCAAACTGAGCATCAGAATGGGGAAGAAAGGTGATTTAAGTGACTTTGAACGTTGCATAGTTGTTGGTGCTAGACGGGCTGGACTGAGTATTTTAGAAACTGCTGATCTGCTGGGATTTTCCCACATACCCATCTCTAGGGTTTACAGAGAATGGTCTGAAAAAGAGAAAATATCCAGTGAGCTGCAGTTCTCTGGGTGGAAATGCCTTTTTAATGCCAGAGGTCAGAGGAGAATGGCCAGACTGCTTTCAGCTGATAGGAAGGCAACAATAACTCAAATAACCACTCATTACAACTGAAGTATGCTGCAGAGCATCTCTGAATGCACAACACTTAGAACCTTGAAGCAGATGGG
The DNA here is from genome assembly GCA_015106735.1 of Paratilapia polleni. Lineage (NCBI taxonomy): Eukaryota > Metazoa > Chordata > Actinopteri > Cichliformes > Cichlidae > Paratilapia > Paratilapia polleni. Next base: position 8,868 of record VUQI01021041.1, on the reverse strand, counting down.
CTACAGCAGCAGAAGACCACACTGGGTGCCACTCCTGTCAGCTAAGAACAGGAAACCGAGGCTACAATTCACACAGACTCACCAAAATTGAACAATAGAAAATTGGAAAAACGTTGTTTGGTCTGATGAGTCTCAATTTCTGCTGTGACATTCAGCTGGTGGGGTCAGATTTTAGCATAAACAACATGAAAGCATGGCTCCATCCTGCCTTGTATTAACAGTTCAGGCTGCTGCTGGTGGTGTAATGGTGTGGAGTATATTTTGTGGCCCATTTTGGGCCCCTTAGTACCAACTGAGCTTCGTTTAAACATCACAGCCTACCTGAGTATTGTTGGTGACCATGTCCATCCCTTTATGACCACAGTGTACTCATCTTCTGATGGCTGCTTCCAGTAGGATAACACACCATGTCACAAAGCTCAGATCATCTCAAACTGGTTTCTTGAACATGACAATGAGTTCACTGTACTCAAATGGCCTCCACAGTCACCAGATCTCAATTTAACCGAGCACCTTTGGGATGTGTGGAACAGGAGATTCTCATCATGGATGTGCAGCCGATAAATCTGCAGCAACTGTGTGATGCTATCATGTCAATTTGGACCAAAATCTGGAATGTTTCCAGCACCTTGTTGAGTCTATGACACTGAGAAATAAGGCAGTTCTGAAGGCAAATCAGGGTCCAACCCGGTACTAGCAAGGTCTAGCTAATAAAGTGGCCGGTGATTGTATATGTCAGTTTAGGGAGGCTTATGTGTTGCTCTCTGGTGATGGATGTTATTGTGCCCAGGAGAGCAAGGGGACATGTCTTCAACCTTTTTCTCAACCCTGATTTATTTTTTATTCCGTTCTCTTTTGATTAGAAGTATTGTATTAAAAAAAAAAAAAAAATCAAAGCAAATAAACATCAAAAAGCTTCTCTTTTTTCTGTGTCATCAAGGTTCATTTAGAAACGTGTTAAGAAGTCAACAATCAGACAAACGTGGCTGTTTAGAGCTTTTTGATACTCCCCCTCTTTACCCCAAGAACTGTCATAAAGTCTTTTGCAAATCATTAGAAGAGCTACAACTGTGTGAAGTGTAAAATCTATTTGTGAGAGTGTTCATGACAGGCAGCAATGACAGTTACAAGCATTACACAAATATCACAAAATATATATCACAAAATCGGAATTCTATATCAGAGGATTCTAATTTACGTTTTCCTTTAATAGTTGCCACAGACTGCCAAGAAGAAGCATGAAAACAACCACAGAGCTGAAACTTTCCGTAAGTTGCTTTTTGATATTTTGATACCAGATCAATCATGTATTGATTAATTGCGTCACATTTACTGGTTCCTGCTTCTCAAATGTTTGCTGCTGGATTTCTGATATTTGCCCAAGCATCTTTGTCCTAAGGACTGCCTTTCGGGAGGGGCTCTGGGAAAATGTGACGGGCGTTTTCACTATTTTCTGATATTTGAGCTTAAAAAAAAAGCAGGAACTCTGAGAATTTTTTTTGTCAAAGTGATTGCCAATTGCCAAACAAAATACAGCACATTATAGCATTGTTGTGCAATCTATGTGTATCTCTGAATTCTATGCCTCTCATGTTTTAAAAGCAATCACTTGAGTGCGTGTGTAGATGTGTCAAAAACAGCCTTGGAGTGAGATAGTACCACTTTGCTATACTATTCAGTGTTGCTGTGGCTGTGTGTGCATCTCTTTTTCCGTCTATGAGGAGTGTTGCCAGTTCCTTACCTCCAGATCAACATGCATCTCTCCCTAAGCACTCCACGACTGAAGAATCTCCACTCTAATTAACTGAGATTACAGCAATTAGCAGACCATTAATCACACCCTTATTAGTTTAGCCAGGCAGAGAGAAGAGAAGAGTGAAGAGAGGGATGGAAAGACATGGAAAGTGCAATCGGATGGGAAACAGTGGAGGAGGAAAGATGGAGGGGGAAGAGAGAGGTTCTCCTCTTGGCACTGGAGTTGGCTGTGGTTTCACGTAGTGAAGCTTCGGGAGCAAAACGATGCTTCCCAGATTAATATGTGCCTGCACTGTATAGTGTGTGTGTGGGGGGGGGGATTTGTTCCTAAATGCGTATTCTGTGTTTTACGACATACTTGCAGACACACCTTCATGCAATTTCAAACACACCCTGTGCAGATTTTACATGCAACAGGGGAGGTGTAGATTTAGAGTGTAAAAAATGTGTTGAGTCCTGAAGACAACTGTGTGTGTGTGTGTGTGTGTGTGTGTGTGTAAAATGGTGGTGGGCGGCAGAGTGTGAGTTCGGGTTGGCACAAGTGCTGGTATGTTAAAGCACCGAGCGTGTGTGCATGTGTGTCTAAATGCATGGTCTTACAGTATCAGTAAGTGTGTGTGCATGTGTGTTTGAGCCAGGGGGGGAAGAGGTTGTGTGTGTATGTGTGTGTTAAGTAAGGAGTGAGAGCGAAGCGGCTTCAGAGGCTGAATTTCTAAATGCGCTCACATCTGATACCATCTTCTATCTACTATTCTATGTCTCTTCTTCTCTCCTCTGCCCCCCACTCCACCCCACCCCAACTTGCCTCCCCTCGTCAGCGAGCGGGGTCAAATGTTATTCCCTCCTCGTTGTCACGGTTGCCAATCACCTCACTTTCTGTAGCAACTGTTTCCAAGGCAACGGAGAGATCCGGTTGCCAGGCACCGAGAGCAATGCATGTGATTGTTACTTATTTATTTAATTCTATCTTTATCTATTTGCTCATTCTAAATGCGTCCGCACTCGCGTTCACGTGCGCACCCTCCATGCACCAGAAGTGCACGCACATACACTCGTAGTTCGCACTGCTCCTCTTACGCTCTCACTCTCACAAGCACGAATACATGAACTGCACACACATGCGCGCACATACACACACACACACACACACACACACACACACGGCTGAGACCTTAACTAGCTAACCCATCTGCATTTACCACAGGTGTGAAACGTGCGCATTGGATGACAAACAGTGATTATCATAGCAATAAGGATCCTAATCTGAGCCCTGCTCTCCTCCTGGCCTTCTGTTCCCGCCTCTCATCTGCCACGTCTCATAGGAGCTGCACAGTGATAAAGACAGGCCCTAATGAGAGGGCTCTTATTGCGCTGTGATTTCCTCCCTCTGTTCTTTCATCTCCTACTGCCCCTGACTCCTCCATATCCATCCTTCTATACCTACAGCATCTCCTCTCTCTCCTTCCATCTATCTGTCAGATCCTTGCGGCCACTCCTGCACACACCAGGCCTTTTGTTTGCCTGGGTAAGTATTACAGGGTAATTGTAATGGAGTGACCCATCGAGGAGGAAATTACCGCTATCACTGCGTGGCCAAACCCAAGACATACTTATTCATTCAGAGCCTGTTGTCTCTGTTTGGTTTTACTGTGGTTATTACCGACTGATGTATAAGGGGGGGACAGCGTGGATGGAGAAGAAAGGGGTTGGGGTGGGTGTTGCTTCAGCTGACCATGTTGTTGATTCTGATGGGGGTTGCTCTGATGGGAGCTCAGTCACGGCTGTAACACGTGGGACTATTTGTCTGCCATGTTTAGCGCAGTAGCTGTTGAGAGGCAGATTGCTGTTGTAGGGGCAGAAACGATAAATTCATAAGGTTCATCATCATCAGCTCTATGGGAAGTGAAGAATGAAGAAGTGAGGTTGATTTGAGTGTTGTGCATGTGGTCTGATTACTGATTGTACAGATACAGGGATGGGAGTTGAGTTATAGTAAGATTTAGAGCTTGCAGGGCTTAAAAATATAGACTACAGAAAACTGGCTATGATTTATTCCTTTATAGCTGATCATGGATCAACAGTGCTCCACTGGTCATTTTAGTCTGCCACTTTAGGCCAGGATAACATATGTCAACTACTTGATTGAAGAAAAAAAAAAAAATCTCAAGAGAATGAATCTGAGTCGCAAAGTCTCAATTTGGATACTTCCATTTGTGCACTTCTATGTTTATGCACTTCTCTTTACTTACTTGCATCATGTTTGTTTGAATTTGGACATGGTAGGCCTAGTCTTGTCTCAAATTGAACCCTGCAAATTAGCAGGAAGGACGATTGGCGTGCTAGCATTTTACAAATAAAAACTTGTCAAGCTTCTGGCTAAATTGTTCTAGACTGAAGGCAAGAACTTTACATTCATAAACAACACCACGACACGTGCATATGTGCAATGCCTGAACTGTTAGCTAGATAGCATTAGCATCGTCAATGACATGTCCTCCTCCAACTTGCTATGTTCCTTTTTGCCACTCAGCCAAAATGACGACCATCACGACTGAGAGGTGTACAATGTTCCACATTTTAATTTAGAAGAACATTACCCAGATACTCATAGCGCAGTGCCTGTGGCCATATTTGTAAGTGTAAACGCACATTAACTTTTCTTTTAGCACCACCAGGAGGTTTTTACTTTTACTAAAACTGGTGCATGGATCTCCAGTGGCGTATATTTCCATAAAATACGGTACAGATATCTACAGTATGGTGCCCAGAGGATGACCCCTATACTAATGTTGATGTTCTCTCTTTTTCCTCTGGTGTCACCAGCAGGCATTAAATGTGATTAAGTCACACACGGTTCCCAAAGGACACACTGTACTGGCCTCACTTATACCTCCAGTGCCACCATTTGTTGACATTTGTTGAAATGTCTGTTTGATCTATTGGATGGATTGGCATGAGAATTCACACAATCCGGGGATATGATCGTTTGTTAGGATAAGCTTTAATAACTTTGTGGATTCGATGATTTCTCATCTAGCGCCACCATTAAGTGCATATCTTAACTTGATTCATGATAGCTGAGAAAGAAATGACAAAGTTATGTTCACGTTTAACTTTGACTTGTTACCAACGGTATGTCTAGTAGTCAACTGATGCCAAGACCACACAGAAAAATGTTGGCTTTACATCAGATTGTAGCTAAATGTACAATCAATGGACACAATATTCAGTGCTTTTTCTATAAAATTCCACAAAATATGTACAAATATACTGTTGAGTGCAAACACAATAACATAATTCTAAACCCAAAGAAGTTCAGTTTATTATTACATGAGACAAAGAAATCTTGACCTATGAAAAGATGGATATTTTAGTAAAAAAAAAAAAAAACACTTAAACAGTTAACCGTTAACAAAATTGCTGCCATACATGTTTTGTGGATAATCATTTATTCTGCTAGTAAATGTTCAGTTTTTCGAGGGCATTGTATTCAAAGGTAAGGTGTACATGTTATTGTTCCAGCTCCCTGTTTTAATCAGATATCATAGAAAAACCAAACTAGTGAAGCAGGTAATCAGTGTAGGCAGGGAAATCAATTGGATCTTTAATTGCTGTGTGGAAGAAGAGACCGAAAAATTGCACTCATACACATGCACAAACATACACACACACACACACACACACACACACACGCACAGTGACAGAGAGACATTGGCAGTGATATGAGTGGAGTCTCTGGGGAGTGGCGTGGAGAATCCTCTTGGCTGGGAATTTCCAGGGTTTAGCACAGAGACACAGTTTCTGTCAAAGGGCCCTTTACATGGATGAGCCCCAGCATCACATTCGCCCACTGTGAAATAGAGGGATTTGAATAATCTTATTACACCCCATTACAATAACACTAATATGATCCGATGCCCTGCAAACTAGACTGGAGTGGGGAAATTGACAATCTGACCACCCCACATGGCACCAGAGCTGGGGCAAGTAAATCACAAAAATGACAAATGATATTAAGGGGATAGCATTTTCATGAGATTACTTAACCAACATTTCAGCCCTAGAAACTTAATTCGATTACCGATTTGAAGCAGAAGGTGGTGGAAGAAGTTGTCAGATTATGTAGCTAAGGTAACAATTCCAGAGCATTAAAATACTCCAGTAAAACTTAAAGTCGTGGATTCTTACTCTACTTTAGTTAAAGTACAGAAGCATTGTCTGCCAAATAAATTTCTCAAAAGTAGAAGTATACCAACTTACACAGGAATGTATATATAACCTGGTTGAAATTGTTCTACAAATAAGCGTATGTACTTTAAAAA
>VUQI01021037.1:0-10773 GCA_015106735.1 Paratilapia polleni | reverse complement strand
ACGGGGGCCCCCCCCCCCCCCCCCAAAGAAAAAAAAAAGATCTTTAAATCTAAACACACACCTACAGTGACTTTGCGCAACATTTTATACTCTGAAAACCACACACACCAGACAGGAAAACCGTCGGCCCTACACTATTCAACTGAGCTCTGAAGCGCTATCAAAATGCCTTTAGCTGACTAAAAAAAACACTAGACTTCACTATGCCAAAGGATTATTTAAGCACCTCATGTATTAGTTAGCTGCTGAAAATAATTCTAATCACAATGAGTTGCACACTGTGTAAATGCTTTAACTTATCTTGCAGCAATACAGTAGCCTTAAAGTGACACTTGGTCATCTGATTTCTCAGAGACTAAGTGTTATGATCCCGCAGTTTTTGCATTCTTCCTGCTGATAGCACCTCGCTCCTTTTTGCCACTATATGGCAGCAGCTCTGCAGGTCCAAAGACAAGTTTCAAGCTAACTGGCTCAAACTTATGGACATTAAAGGAGCTGCTTTTTTTTTTTCAAAATATAAAGTGCTGAGGTGCTGGTGCTGACACAGACATGACAGAGGACAGGGGAAAGAACAAGGAGCTCAATGATATGACCACTAAGAGGGGAAAAGGGACAGAAGAAAGGAGTCAGAAGAAATTACAGAAATGTTGTATTTGAGTGAGATTGACAAAACACAATCTGAGGTAAGAACGGGGAAATGTAAGACCTGCACAATAGTTATGCTCACAAGTCTCACCATCTGGAAGCATCTAGAAGAAAACGTGTGGACATGATAAATTTCACTGTCCGACTGATTTAATTTCACCTTTGGCTCAGTGAGGGAACAATCATCATTTGCACAGGTGAAAAATGTCCTCAGGGAAATGACATGCCATCATGCTTCAAGTGCGAGCAAAGTCCGACTTGTTGCTTCAACAAATGCCAGACAACCATAAGAAAATAATATTGAGCTGTAAGAAGCCTCTGAGGGCTCATTGTAACCCAGGACATTGAAAAACAGACTTCAAGCCAATAAACAATTTGCCTCAAAACTCCTATAAAGTAAATTTAAAAGCCTGAAAAGTTTGTTATTTATCTATATTGTGCTCAGCAGGGCTAAAAACGTACTTTAAGTGTGTCTTTCAACACAACAGCATGTTCGAAATGCAGTTGGAACACAGTTATAGACAAATTAAATCATATCACTCCAGCTATGCTGTCTGATCACTGGTTACCCACTGGGTTTTCAGTTGCTGTCGGTATTTGTCAGAGCATTTTAAAGCATGACTGGGTCTGACACTACATTTAAAAATCTTCTACTGTGTCAAAATATTTAATGGTTTTTCTGATGTCTGATAAATATGGTACAGGGTTCAAATAAAGCAGAAAAGCCTAGAAAAATGACAGAAGAGCCTGTCAAGAAAGTGTTGTCTGGTCAAAAAGAACTTTTTATCTAATGCTATAAAAGAGAGAGCGAGAGATCCAACCTAATAGTATGCAATGATCAAATGTACTGGATAAACACTGACAGAAAAAAGTTGGCCCCTCATAGAGACCAGTGGAGTTTGTCTTCAAACATTCACCCCATGTTTCTGGTATGTGATCATGTGGAGCAGCTATCAGAGCACATTCATGGGAATAAGCTCAAATAAAAAAAAAAAACGAGAGTCTCTGATCTAAATATGAACACGAGCAGATCACTATCGGAGTGGCTTCTCTCAAAACACTGACTGTCGCATGAGCACAGAATACTAAGTGCTGCGTAAAAACATTCTCATCTGTCAATCTTAACATCAGAGAGTGAAACGTGGAAGATCTCACTCCCACATTTTATACATCCAAAATAACCGATTCATTGAGAAATAAAGCTCAAGACGCTGCCTCTCAATCCCAGCAAGTAAATCTGAAAGTTTTGCATTTCACTAAGGCCTATTTATGACTGTAACAACTGCTGCTTTCTCCTCTTTTCCCTTGTGTCTATTTCAGCTGTTACCAAAGTGAGTACACGGCACCCTCGGGTGCCTTAAAGACAGGCCAAGGTGCTAAAAGATTAATTTCCATTTTTGTTACAGTACATATTTAGTAAGATTCCACCACAGAAAAACTAGGTCACATCAGCATCAGCTCAATTAAAACTTCTCAAAAGGAATACATGAACAACAAACGTCTCCATCATCACATTAAAAATTCTTGATGCACAGTTAAACATTCTGCAGATAAAATTGGTAACAGCACGTACTGACTGTAATAATACATGCAGCTTTCCAGTCAGAGAATTTAACTGTCAGAGCTGTAATGAATCTAAGTAAGTTCAAAGACATCAAGACAGAACATCAAAGTCATAAGCACTTTAAATAATTTAGGTGACTAAGGTACATGAAAAGCTGTCTGTTTTGTGTTTTTGTGTCCCTGAAAATCTAGAATGTAAGCTGATTTTACTTTCAAACAAAACACAAGACATTTCTGTCAGGACCACTACAGTCAAAACAGGATTGTTATTCTTTCTGCAGCAATTTCTTTCTGGCAGCAGGGCTCTGCTCTCCTCGTCCTCACTCTTCTACACAGCTTCTACACGGGGAGACAATAAATCCCGGCCCTTCTATGTGCATATGCTGAAAAGGAAAATCCAGGGAGAGCAGCATCAAGAAACCCTCACAGAACACAGCAGCATCAATGACAATGCATATGTCACCGATCAAGTCAGATGCAACATGAAAGGAGGAGCTGGAGCGCGGGGGGGCTGCAAAGCAGCTTGCACAGACAGCAGCAAATAAAGATTTGCCAATAGGCTATCCATAAGGGTATAAGCTGAGTCATCAGCTCATGTGGGCTTGCAATGACATGAGCTGATCTTCTGGGATTGCTCACTAAGCTTGGCTCTGTGACCTGCAAGGACTATTACTGTGTCTTTCATTGTTTAAGTTCAACATTTACCTGCAAAACCACATAATAAAGTAGCCTGAAATGGCTACGTACAGTTTTGCCAAATATGAAGGCGCCATTAGCAGGGAGTCAGCTTACGGCACTTACACATCATATTCTGTATGTCAACAACTCTTCTGTGTTCACTGACATTCACGTTGATGAATACTGTTACTGTGTACTGTTGATGTCAAGTGCTAAAGATTTGATGATCAAACTATTAGACATACCCCTATTCTGAAGGCCTCACTTCTAACCAGCTGCATAATCTAGTGCATGAAAAATAAACTATATGCACTATAACTTGACGCTGACCCATGCATGCGATTTGAAACAGTGTACGTCACGGCCCGTCACTACCCGTCACTGCCCTCGATTTTTGCCTGGCTACCCCAGAACAGATTGATTTGTTTACTTATGTGCAAGAGACAAACTGGGGCTCTACACTAAACAATAAAACTAACTGTAAAGCAACATTTTTGTTCTTGCCAGTCATTAACAAATTTGTATGTTCTGGTATGCATTTTTTAAACTTTGGAGAAATCCTTATTTAGATTTATTTAAAATCTGGGTCAAACTGGGCCCCATTCATCAGTCTGGTTGTGAGCAGTCTGGAATAGACTGTCCAACCACCATGATGCATTTGGTCTACATGCCCCTGAATTGGGACAGAACATCTGTGTTGGGTATACTAACCTCTGTCAGCACCTGACCCAGTCATCTGTCCACCCAGCTGCTCCTCATTTACAGTCAGCATCAGTCACACTCTATTAGACCATCCATGTTGCCTGAGCCTAAATGCTGCTCTGCATGAACAGTTTCTGAAGACTATCTCTTTGCTTTCACCCTCTGCAACTCTTTCTCTGGTCTGACTACCTTGTGCCCTGGAAACACTGTGTTTACCTCACCTGTTCTTTTCTGCCTCCTCAGTCTGGGCCTCTGTGCACCACATCTGTAATTCACTGCCTCACATCATCTTTTCAGCTGCCAGGCAATTTTTTTTTATTAATAGTACAATAAAATAAAATACTCATTAATACCACATTTTGGCAGATAAAAAAAAATCAATTTTCATTTGAAAGCAGCAGATTCTTGTGGATTACAAAGTGAAGCCCAGCACAGAGGACAGGCGGACAACAACCATAAACCATAAACAACAGCAAAACGCAGCAGAGACTCTCACATTGAGCTGAAATAGAATGACTGCCCATAAACTAAGGAAAGTTTGCTAAAACTCGCTTCACCATCCATTGACAGAGTGAGTCGGGCAACATTACAGACAAGGACTTAGAGCAGCTTTTACAGGCTCACGGAGGGAACTCCAGCTGGCAGCAGGATCATAAGGTTTCAACTCAAGAACCAAGCTCTGACTTCTGTGTCTCAGCATGTCAGAAAATACTTTGAGCCCAGCCAAAGTATTCAGTGACACGTTAGTTCTGTAACAGCTACATGACACTGTATCCAGGTTATTTTAGCTCAGATCAGTTTCTGTTGTATACAATACTGGTAGAAGAAAAAAAAAAGACTAATGCCCACCCTGGTGAGGGGACTTTCAGTCCCCTAACATTCTCCTCCTTATTGCTAAGGTACCTACTCATCTTCCATCATTCTCACTTCTCTCAATGTTAGGTTAGAATTTGTAATATGATGCTCAATTACATTTTGACCTATTGTTAGACCATGAACTGGTTATCAGACTGGGCTGTCATAAATCTACTGGGCCCTTTGACAGGTGGCACCATTGTCTAACCATGAAGCACCTTAAACTGTTTCAAATTCAGCTAAGCAGAGAGCACAATGTTATCTATATCGTATCTGCCTAGGCTGACCTTCATTAGCTTACCCCACTGGCTTGATGGACCCGTGTTATCTGAAAGCCATAGCCAGGTCAGGATTCCAGGTGTCCTCAACAGATTATTTGGGAATTTGTTGAAAATATTTTCTTCATTTGCATGTGTTCTTTTTTTCAAGCAAAGTGTGTTGAGCTGTTAGGGCCAGTGTACGTAACTGTATAAAAGAAGTGGATGTAGCCAACTTGACTTGGATTGGATCATTTTGAAGCAACAAGTTTGACATTTTGGCCTCTCTCTGGGGCCTAACAATCTATTTAATGATAGGACTAATAGTACACTGATGATAAGGAGTGAATTTAGGTAATGACAATCCCAAGAATGATATAATTATTCTTCTTTTCTCTCATGAAAGAAGTTGATTTCATGAGAGAAGTTGATACTTTTTCAACAGAAGTTTTTGCAGCCAGCAGCTAGCAACCCTCAAAAGTATTGCACATTGAGGCAATACAGTTGCCAAATACAGTTTACGTTTAAGCATAAATACAACAGGTTTTTCAGGTGGCCTTCCACTCAAATGCTGGTGTTTCTCTGTTTTGGACGCACATCACCAAGAAGGCTCAATGCTGTTTTCAAGCTCTCAAAAACAAGCTGTATCCAGCTTAATCCACAACATCACTAATTACTGTACCATTAGTAGCTAACAGCATGCTAGCTAACATAGATATGTACACGTCGATGCCACATTAAAGTTTCTAATATGAGTCTCTGCCTCAGTTTCGTTCAGGGTTCTGACTATAGTTTCTGACTATGGTTTCTGACTATGGTTTCTGACCAGTTTACATAGCAAAGACTTTTCTGCACTTTTGGATTTTGGAACATGGGATGTGCCAAAACTAAGCAACATGCATTTGTGAGCTCAAACCTTGATGCAACAAAATACTAGTCAATGACAACCAGCTGACTAGTGTGCAAAGCCAACCATCAAGATGAAAACATGCTATGCTAACTAGCACATTAACAGCTTAACTTAATCCTCTTCAGCTCTTAAACTTAGCAATTAAAGCCTACACCTCTGTCAATTATATAACCAGCTATCACCATCAACTTATTTGTGCTTTGCTTGAGTTGCTGCAGGCGTACATCACTCTTGTACATCTGCATTGTTTTTTTAGGAAGTTTAATTTATAGTTGAAACCCCTGTTTATAACTAACTGCTGGCATCTGTGCTTTCACTGCATCTTGTGTTGCTTTGTATTCCTCAAAATATGACATGATAATAAAATATGTAAGCCGCATTGCAATAGAGAGATGTGCTTTCTCTGTCTACTCAGTCAGCCAGAGATGAATCCTAAAAATGGCAAACTTCTAACTCTGAATTGAAATGACAGTTTTTTGTGTTGTAAGATGCCTCTTATTGTAAACCGTGAACCTACCTAAAAGGTATGCGGGAAAGACAGCAGAGTATAACAATGCCATATTGTGATAGGATAACTACATAAGTAAGCAGAAGATAACAAGTCACATCGGAGTGCTCTGAGTACCCCAGTATGCTGCTATAAATAGTGCATGTGGGCCTGTGTGTGTGTGCGTCTCACTTTCATAAGTCAATTATTTGTGGAGGCTGTGAAGAGGGTTGCACTGCCGCATCACCTAAGGGCTTGTGGATCACAAAATATTATAAAAGATACTGTAATATTGTAGAAACTCTGTTGTAGTGTTCTTATATACATATATACACAACTTCTCTAACATGCACATAAATAACCATAACGTAGGAGAAGAGGCCTTTAATTTTTCCGTCGGGGCGCCTTACATTATTCATCTGATTTACTTCTCATATGGCGAAATCTCATCCTCACTAGTTCATCAGTGCATGTAGCAGCGCACACATGCGCTAACTGACTCACGGGATTCAACTTTCTCTCTCATACCATCTCCCTAGAACACGCTTGAAGCTGTGAGAGATGGAGGGGGAGGTGTGAGAGCTAGCATTATTACTCCAAGCATATTGATCGCTTCACCAACTCCAACCCAGTTCAACATGTTCATTTGTGTGGGAGATATGCTGGTATTGATGCACTTCCTGTTCAGAAGTTAAATGTGGGGAAGGATGTTGTAAATGGCCTCAAAATGATGCTCTGTTCAGGTTAACAACAGAGAACATGTAGGGAAATAAATAAATTACTCTATGATCCCATACAGATCTAGATCAACAAAAACAACACAAAAACATTTAGATGTGAACCAAACCAGAGTTTGCTTTGATAGAAACACTTGTAAAAGCAATAAAGCAGAAAATAGAGACGATAAAAACAGGAAAAGGGGGCATGATGGTTCATGAGTATTTAAGGTTTAGCTAAAGGTTGTGCGGTAAAAATGTTTTTTTTAAAACCTGGATTCAGAGGTGATCAAAGTCAAGGCAAACCTCCAAAGGTTTATTCCAACTCGGTGCTGGACAAAATACTGTCAGCCCGCCGCCCTCTACCTGATGACCTTAGAGTCTAAGAGAGTTCAAAGATATATTTTGGTGTGAGACCACTGAGACGCTGGCATACAAGCAGCAGTACTTCATATTTTATTCTCTCACACATAGAAGAACCAGTGCATATACCTGAGGTAAAGTGTGAACTGGTTTCTTTGGCCTGACACTCGGTCAGACAGCTGTCTGACTGAGCTGAAGCTTTTTGGAGGGTTTTTTTTTAAAAATCAGTTACAGATATCCATCACGCTGGATAGAAACTGTGGACTGGTTTCTGCATGACCTGCCTGGACATGAATCCTCCGATTCTTCCAGACTTTGTAATTGTTTTGACATTTAATTTTAATTTTACGATTAATTAGTTATGCTTTTGGCTTCCAACTATTATAATAACTAACATAATAATAGTAATAAAATGATTACTTTTTTGCTTTCAGTTTCAAGACAAAGTTCTCTTCTTTTTTTTTCGTGAGTTATAAATCATGATGACTAAAAGAGAGCTGTTGGTCAACACAATCCATGTAGTGAGGTAAAACTCACAAGGTTTCTGTAGGTGAACCTGTGAAAGGATAATTAATGGCTGCAGCTTTTTCTCCGGGTCGCTCAGGGTCTCTCACCTGGTCTGCGTTCGGTGGTGCATGCCAGTTGGCTGTCACCTTACGTTCACTGTCACTCAACCTGTGGCTGCCTTGTAGGTTTCCTGGGGCACGCCAGTCTGCTGTCGCCTGAGTCTCTTCACCCCCATCTACACCTGCAGCCTTCCTGCAGTGAAGGCAGACCAGCAGTTGCCTTTGCAAAATTCACTTTACAATCAAAAACACCCCCTAATCAGGGTTTAATCCCCCCCACAAGATGGCCCTGTGTCAGTAACAGCTTAGGGTAATGAATACTCACATTAAATAACTGTCATTATGATTTGCTGTAATCAATCAGCCTAAAGGGGCATCCACACAGGAAGCAATTCGCAGAGACGTGTCAACCATAGAAAGTCAGTGGCATTCAGCAACTTCAAGCAACAACGGGCAAAATAAACACTGGTGATGCAAAGTGGGCAGGTCTCAAGTTAAACTTTTCACAACTTTGAGGCGAGCAACTGAAGTGACCGCCAATGAGAGTGCAGGATATCATTGGTTTACATTTGAGGGGGTGGAAAATATGTTAGAAAGTTACCTAGGCAACCTGGAATGTCCACTAGCAACCAACTGTTAGCAACAAAGTGTTGCTCGGCAAGCAAATCACTTCCTCAACTTCTTTTCTTGTGAGAGCCAACTGCAGTAGTTAGATCACAAAATATCTAATAAGAGAAGAGCAGGAATTGAGCCTCAGTCAAATATTGCAGAACCTTATGTCATGATCCCTGGTCTGTTCCTGGATTTTGAGTTTTTGGAGTTTTGTATTCTTGTTTATCATTACATGTTTTCTGCTTGGTTTCATTATGATTCTATGTTCTTAGCTTTATGATTGTAGTGTAAGGTTTTTATTCGTGTTCCCAGCACTTTGTACCTTTGTTTCTGTCTTATTTGAATTCTTGTTATTATTTAGTTATTTTAAAGTTCAATCTTCAATACGATGATTTGCTCTAGTGTGGGCTTTGTATCCTTGGTTTCTTTCACTCAGCCTCAGTTCTTATTTTGTTTCCTCTGTGTTTCCTTTACTGTTCCTCCTCTGTCTCCTTGTCTTGATTTTCTTCACCCGCTCCTCGTTACCCAGCTGTATCCACTTGCCTGATTAGCCCTCAGTGTGTGTATAAATTTCCTTTGTTCCTTGTCACACTGTTCTGTGTTGCCAGCCTAAGTTTGCTCAGCCCAGTGGTCTTCTTTGCTGTTCCTTTGTTTTGATTTCCTTGCTCCTTTGCATTGGTTACTACCCCTTGCAAATCAAACACTTATAAAGCATTGTCTCAAAGTATCACAAGTATAAAAGGAAGAAATGCACATAAAAAAGAACACTGTGCAGTCTACAGTTCACACAGACAAAAGCAGAACCTGTATATCAAGACAAACTTTCTCGCAGTGTATAACTATACTCCTGCCCTGTATTAATATTGTTATGTACCTTTAGGATCTCACCCCGACAGCTTGGAGATTACAGTGAGAACAAAAGCAGAACCCATGACAATAGCTCCTTGTTAAGTTCCTGGAGAGAGAAAGGCCTATTTACAAGCACCCAAGTGGATGAAATAATTAATGTATGTGCTGCAATATTATTCTGCTGATTAGATACTTTAGTTACCTGACTAGCAAGAAAGCAACAATCTGCTCTATCAGTACAGGAAAGGATCGTTTACATTAATCAAAAGTGATACGTTATTTGCAGAGATTTCCAAGTCATTAAGTACATGTTAAAAACCAATTTGTAGTGCATAGCCATTGCTACCTAAGAGCCACAGACCTCTGCTCCGGAAACCTCAAAGCTTTCTGTAAGTTTTCACACTCACTGATTTTGCTATAGCCCTTCGAGGAATAAATGGATTTTGGCACCATATGAATAATAAAGGGATTAGATATAGAGGGAATGATTGCAGTAGATGGAGCAGCCAGAGAAAGTGAGGAAGGGAAGGAGAGTTTAAAGATAAGAAAAATGAGTCAGTGTGGCAGAAAGGGTACAGACAGCATTAAGAGAGGGGCAGTTAGGAGATATGGGTGTGAGACAGGGATGAGGGTAGAATATATCTTCTTATCTCTATGAGTCCATGGACACTTGATAGGTGATTTGACAGACAGAGAGAGAAATGTGGTTTGGCAAGCAGGAGACCACATTAGTCGAATCACTTATGAAACGTTCTTCCTTAGAGGAACCATCCCATGTAAGTGAGACTGTAAAAATTCATTCAACATCAAACTTGAAACTTGAACTTTCTCAGTGTTTTGTGTAAGGAAAATGTAACAATACTGCAGCAACTATGTGTCGTGTGGAGGATCACCATTGGTTATCTGAGCTGGATCTCCAGCTCCAGTTAAAGAGTCCACACTTCCCATGCCTAAAAGCAGCACGTCAGGTGAGGAGCAAGACGACAGCATGCTTATCTCTTTTTTTTTTCTTTTTTTTTTTTGATATTCAGCATGCACTGTGATGTTATATACATATATATATAAACTTAGCACAAAAAGTAAGGAAATTTGGGTTTGGTTGATTACTTCTTTGTTGTAACAATGCTTCTTCTTGGCAATAAATCTTATACTGTTTGAAAGCCTGTTTATTTCCCTTTAAATGGTGCCATGCGGGTTGTGCCCATGAAGAACTTGCATTTGTCGCAAGTCAGCCAATGTGGTTGTGTTGGTCACTCTGGTATGAACAGCACGCCCAAGCTGATCCCACAAGTGTTCAATGGGATTGAGGTCAGGACTGCAAGCAGGCCATTCCATCCTCTCTACTCCCAAATTCTGGAGGTCGTCTCTGATAAACCCCGCTCTGTGAGGGCGATCATTGTCATCTTGGAGGATAGAATTCGGTCCCAGACTATGAAGATATGGGATTGTCACTGGTTGCAGAATCTCATCTCGATGTCTCTCTGCATTCAGATTACCCTCTGGCATGGGCCCTATCCAGATCAGTCAAACATGGCATGCTTGTAGCAGACACCAACTGACCACTGTAGCA
>VUQI01021036.1:1486-14967 GCA_015106735.1 Paratilapia polleni | reverse complement strand
CAGACGACCCCCTATGAGCAAGCACTTGGCAACAGTGGGAAGGAAAAACTCCCTTTGAACAGGAAGAAACCTCCGGCAGAACCAGGCTCAGGGAGGGGCAGCCATCTGCCGCGACCGGTTGGGGATGAGGGGAAACAGAAGAGAGCAGAGGGAGACAGGACAAAAAGGCACACCTATAGGAGAGAGACAGAGTTAATAATAGCTAATGATTAAATGCAAATGGTGTATAAACACATGGAGAGTGAAAGAAAGTGAGGAAGAGGAAGTGCTCAGTGCATCATGGGAAGTCCCCAGCAGCCTAGGCCTATTGCAGCATAACTAAGGGATGGTTCAGGGTTACCTGATCCAGCCCTAACTATAAACTCTATCAAAAAGGAAGTTTTAAGCCTAATCTTAAAAGTAGAGAGGGTGTTTGTCTCCCGAATCCAAACTGGGAGCTGGTTCCATAGGAGAGGGGCCTGAAAGCTGAAGGCTCTGCCTCCCATTCTACTTTTAAATACCCTGGGAACCACAAGTAAGCCTGCAGTTTATACACCACTTGCATTTAATCATTAGTTATTATTAAACTCTGGCTCTTTTCCATAGTGTCTCTTTTGTCCTGTCTCCCTCTACTTGCTTCTGTTCCCTCAGACTTACATGTAAGTACTAATCGAATAATAAAATAATGAGGTGTTGCTAGCCCCTGAAAAAGATATGGTAGTAACTATGTTCAGAAACCTGAATTAAAAGACATTCAGTATAATTTAAGACAAAGATATCATTTTTATCCACGATGCAAGGCAACAACTAACTTTTCTTTTGTTTTGTCTTTAAAACGATTATTTTGTCTTTTGTCTAGCCTACAATGCCATCCTGGTAGGTTGAAAAAAACCAAAAACCTGCAAATGTCTGATACGGAATCAAGCATTTTTTTCTGTATAACATAACATATTCAGTTGGTACAGTATGTGCTATATTTATCATCAATTCATAATGCTAAACTTCTGTTTACGTAATAAGCTAACTGTGATTTCCATGACTGCTTTTCAGCTACCATTGCGTTATCTTGCAATAGCAGAACTACTGTGAAATATATGGCAACAACTCAGAATGTGCCATTTTTAAGTGCAGCTAAGACTGCAATAATGTTAGCTTTTATCCAAAGCCCATGAAATCTAATGAATGTTGCAGAATATCAGTCATTCATGAAAGCTGACATTGAAATAGAATCCTGGAGATTTATTCTTTGGTTGTAACAACACATATTAGTTTATTTAATATAGAGTTCAGCTGAAATACCAAGTCACTATAATTGCCATTCCAGTCCACGATACACAAATTGCTGCTGCACACATGCAAAACATTTATTTCTTTTACTGTGAGAAGCAGAACAGATGCCACATGAGAGTGAATGAAAGCAAAACAAAGATGACAGCTTTGTCTTTTCATGTGACACTGAAAATGACCCCTTAACCCCAAACCAAGCATGTTCTTCAACTTGAAATACAGAGAGAGCATTTTTTAATACACAGAGAAGCTTAAGAAACAGTTAAAAACACAGAAAAGACAAGTGAAACAGTGTGTTTGTGTGTGTGTTAAATAAAATTTTTATAAAAGTTACATATACAAGTGGAGGCACATAGTGAAGGGAAGATTGGTAAGGTGAAGAGAGAATGAGGAAAAACAAAAAAAATTATTCAGGGTTTAGCAGAAGAAGAATGGATGAGTGGAGGATGGAAATGTTTATAAAAGAAAAGAAAGAAAAGAAATGTGTGAGAAATGAAAAGAAAAACAAGATGTGAATTCAATGCACGACTAATTATCATAATTTCGTTAGTTTCACGACTGGAAGCAATTTTTCTCTGCTTCAAGCTAGCTAAACACAACCTGGATCTCTCTTTGCATTGGACAGAAACAAAAGAAAATATACTGTAGCCTCTAACAAATTTCACAGAACACCAGACGTTCCCATTACAGCAGTGACCTTGTTGGTGTGCATGTTAATTTAAAGGTATCTGCCAATACTGTTTATATTTACAAAATACTATTTGCCATCTTAAGTCAGAATTATGAAAACAGAAATCAAACAATGTAAGAATGTAAATATTTGTCAAAATTATTAGATACAATTTAGAATGTAAAAGTGACTGAAATAAATTTGAGATATCAAGTTAAAATGATGACATAGTAATGTGAATTGTCAAAGCTTTGACCAATGATTTTACACATTGTAAAGGTTTCATATAAATGACATATCATATTAATTTTATAGGTCAATGTGAATGGCAAAGTCTTGACCCTAAAAACTCAATTGAAAAGTCACAATTTACATTTGCCTTACTGTTTAATAATCATTTTTTCCCTTTGGGGAATGGATCTCCACAGATTGGAAAAGTCTTATTGCTGTATTCTAGGAAGCCAGAAAACTATTTTTCTGGCTATGCTCAGTGTCGGGCACGCTCACTCTTACCAGGGTCATTGACGGGCATGACAACAGCCAGCGAGTCGCTTGAACGTCCGTACAGACCGTTGGTGCACACCGCCACCACCTGGACCACGTAGCTGCTGTTGGCCAAGAGGTCGTCAAGTATCGCCCCCTGGTGGGAGAACATTACAACATTAAGATTATCTACTTACATTCTCTACAGCCATTTGTATGACTTTATTTCTATGTAAGTCTACAAACAAGGACTTAAACCATGGTCAAAGTACAATGTACAACAGAATGTTGCAGAAATGAGTCCTAAAACTGGGAAATGAGTTAGCATTTTCTGCATGTCCAGTTCCCTCATTTTGAAGTCAATGGGTTCTTTGAATGTCCTTTTAGTTTGATGCCTGAAACAAGGTCTGTGATTAACATGAGCTTTAGACACTGTCATGTTTTGTTCTATAACATAAAATACATACACTCACCAGCCACTTTGTTAGGTACACCTTGCTAGTACCGGGTTGGACCCTGTCTTGCTTTCAGAACTACATTAATTCTTCGTAGTGTAGACAAGGTGATGGAGGCATTCCTTAGAGATTTTGGCCCATACTGACATGACAGCGTCACGCAGTTGCTGCAGATTTGTCGGCTGATACAAGGCAGGTGGATTCATAATTTCATGTTGTTTATGCCAAATTCTGATTCTACCATCTATATGCTGCAGCAGAAATCGAGACTCATCAGACCAGGGAATGTTTTTCCAGTCTTCTATTGTCCAATTTTGGTGAGCTCATGTGAGTTGTAGCCTCAGTTTCTTGTTTTTAGCTGACAGGAGTGGCACCTGGTGTGGCATTCTGCTGCTGTAGTCCATCTTCTTCAAGGTTCGACATGTTGAGCATTCAGAGATCCTCTTCTGCATACCTCAGTTGTAAGGAGTGGTTTTTTGAGTTATCCTATCATCTTGAAACAGTCCAGCCATTCTCCTCTGATCTCTGGCATCAACAAGGCATTTTCACCCAAGAACTGCCACTCACTGCATATTTTCTCTTTTGAGAAAATACTGAGCTACAGCCATGTGAATGGCTGATTAGATATTTGCATTAACGAGCAGTTCAACAGGTGTACCTAACAAAGTGGCCAGTGCTTCTAAGTAAACACCCAACTCGTGCTGTCAATGTTGAAGCTTTTCTATGTCCCAGACTCTTATTTAGTTTGCTAACTAGTGGATAAATGCTACATAGGTTGTTGCAGACATTCATCATCATGCCATACTGAGGAGCTTAAGTGATGTGACAGTGAAGACATGCAGCTGTGGTGTAGTTCATTCATGGCATTTTACTTTTAGTGAGGGCGTTTAGGCTTACAAAAAAAAAAAAAAAAAAAATCATATATGTTTGGTGAATTTGTTAAGAATATCTCACTGAACAAAATGTGTAAGTTTCATAAACTTTTATTTCCCCACAGAGTTTACTTTCTAAAATAATCCAGAAGACAATGGAATAATCCCATTGGATTTACTGTTGACTGAACCAGGCCGATACTTTTAGGTTGGCCTACAGAAAAACATCATTCTTGTGCCACTCAGCATCATTGACATTTTTAATACACAAACATACTGGCTAGACTATTACAATATGGCCAAGAATTATTTATACTTTATACTATTTATAATATCTATACTATTGCCAACTATTCCAAAATAGCAGGCTACAGACAATATTTGACATTAGCAGATTAGGTTGAAGACCACATAATACCCAGTGAATGCCTTTTTTGATAAGACAAATCTCAATAGTGATTTGTTAGAAGCTTTGGGCTTCTAACAAACACAGTGTACAGGAACTTCTAAGACATCAGTCAAGTCCAAACTAAGACAGCCCAATGGCGCAGAGTTCTCTCAGGTTCTATGGTCAATGTTTAACAAATCAGACTTTTGCTGTTTGTGCAACAGCTGCTTATTCAGGCTTGATAGAGGTGAACGACCAGTATCTTCGACTAGAGAAAATATCACAAAGTGTTTAGGAGAAATTGTTTTATTATGAACTGTTTGCACGCTCTCTCACCACATCCTGGTCTCCGTCAGTCAGGTATTCAGAGGGGACAGCATTCTCTGCACCAGTCAGTCTGTAGCTGACAGAGTACTTCTCAATGTTGGTGTCATACACCGCCCGCGGCCGCTCCCATGTTACCAGCAGGCTGCTAAGGTTGTAGGGTGTCGCCTGGATGTTCTCTGGCTCTGAACTGCAGACTGATAGAAACAGACAGATAAGAACATTCCTTTAAAAAAAAAAAAAAGGTTGTGATGTACTCTTAAAATTCCCACGAGTGCTGCAGATGGTTAAATAATGCAGAAGATTTCAAAGGTTTTTCCCCCAGTCTGTTCCGATCCTGAAAAAAACATTGTACCCGTTGTAATGTGACTGGCTTGGAATTATTGATCGCCACATTCTCCAGTTTGTATTCTATTTCAGCCTGCACTTTTGGACACAGATTCACGTGCAGGAACCAAAACTGTAAACTTACCTTGAATTCATTTTATAATATTATAATAATGATTGTTTTATGTAGAATTGAGGAAGACAGGGAGCTACATTATTGATGTTGCCAGGAATCAAGAATAGAAAGATATTAAAGAGAAAATATTAAATCTAATTATGTGATTTTGGTCTTAAAAGTTCTCTTGCACTGTTTCTAGAGGCTACTTAAATTACTTTTTTTCTTTGAAAGTAAAACTAGTGAAACTAAAGCTCCTGGATTTGTCTGATGGAAAACTGGACCACTGTGTCCCATCAGACTGTATAACAGTCGGAATACCTTGCTTACAAATCATATTGGTTATTGACTGCACCATTCAGATGCAGCTATATTTGTCCTGTCTAAAGGACATCAAAGCATGGATGGCCTTAAATTTTTTACATTTCAATGGAAATAAAACTGAGATCATTGTATTTAGATCCACTGGTGTCTGTGCTGCTCTTTCCTTGGATCTGGGCCCTCTGCAGCTGTATGTTAAACTCACAGTGACAAACCTTGGTGTCAATCTGTCAGACTGGACTGTGATTTTAAAACTAGTTTTAAAGCTAGTTTTTACCAGTTGAGGCTTTTATCTAAGGTCAAATCCACTTTATCTTTTAAAATTTTTGAATGTCTTATTCATGCTTTTATCACAACGCGTCTGGACTACTGTAATGCACTTTATGTTGGCCTTAGCAATGCTTCCCTTGCTGGCCTGCAGTTAGTCCAAAATGTTGTGGCTCATCTTTTAACCGGTACTCGCAAATGGGAGCACATTTCCCCCATCATGGCCTCCCTCCACTGTATCCCCGTTTGTTTTAGGATCCATTTTTAGATTTTATTATTTGTTTTTAAAACCTTTAATGGATCAGCACCACTGTACCCCATATGTTACCTCAAGGTTGCTGAGGTCCATGAGCCAGCCGCTCCTGGCAGTCCCAAAAACCCGTCTGAAAACCAGGAGCGATCGAGCTTTTTCAGCTATCGCCCCCGAAACTGTGGAATGACCTTCCTGCCCATGTTAGGATGTCCCACTCATTGCCTGTTTTAAAAATATGTCTTAAAACTCATTTTTATTCCTTGGCTTTTAACTCAGAATGAGAGTGGTGTGTTCTTACCTTTCATTTATTATTGTTTTGTTGTTTTATTCATTTGCTGTGTGGTGTTTTGGTGCCTTGTGCAGCACTTTGTCAAACTCTTGTTTTTAAAAAGTGCTCTAGAAATAAAATTGGATTGGATTGGATTGGATTGGTCCTGAATGGGCTCAGTATGTAGGTTTATGTTTTATAGCTTGCTTTTTTGCAATGCCTCAGTGGAGGAATATTTCAGTGCCTGTTTATCTATGAGCAAGATTACACAAAAAACCCATCAAGCTGAATTTCATGAAACACAGAGGAGAGCACATGCAAAGAAAGAATTGATTCAATTTTGATGTGAGTCCAGATTCCTTTCTTTAAAATTGGAATAGGGCATTAACCTTGGTGGACCATAACCTGTCCTAGTGCCTTTAATTGACTATTATTAGTTAAGGAAGCCATGAATAATAAGTTAAATGTGGCTGTTAAAATGGCTCCTTCCTCTGTTTTTGAGGATGATTCTGGGTCAGAGGTGACATTAACAGTGCAGAGACAATGCAGATGACAGACACTCTGAGGTCTGAGATTAACACAGATTAAAACAGACTGTGGACTGATGGCAACAGACAGGAGGAGAAAGCTCTATCTATCCAAACACTTGCACTTTTCCTCTTCTACTGGATCTGAGCTTGACTCAGTGCTCTACTCTAACCAGTTTAACCTCTGACCATTGAGGGGACAAAGTAAAAATGTTGATATCATTACCAACAAACACCAGAGGAGGGCGCTGATATATAAGGCTACTTAGCTTGAACCAGGAGTGCAGAGCCAGCCAAGAACAACGTATAGTCACTCCTCAACTACAGAAATACACTGAAACAATGCACAAGCTTATTTTAGATTTCCAAATATAAAAAAAATATATATAATCATCTTCTGTGATATAATATTTTGGTGCTTCCTCATAAAGAGTAATAAAGTGTTTTTATATACAGAGTGGGATCCAGAAGCTGGAGAACACTAGTCTGCATTTCTTTTTTAAATTTAATTTATTATGAATGACATCATTAGCCTAACAATCTTCAGTCATAACTTTCAGAATATCCCAGTGTCTTTACTGTCAATGCAGGACTCAAGTCTATTTAAACCTGATAACCTGCATTATCTCTGTGTCATTTTACAAAGTTCCAAAGAGTTTCCTGTGATGTCTGTAATTTTTGGCTTTCTTGGGCTTCAAGTTCAAAGATGTTCACTGGGTTTGAGATCACGTGACTTTGGAGGAACGTCCTTGGTCTTCTTTGGTCTTCAAGTAATTCTTTAAAGCTTGTGTTTGGGCTCATTATTGTGCTGCAATAATTCTCAGCAAGGATACAAACCCAAGGAAGGAGTATCCAAAGCTCACCTATTATCTGAAAAAATGTCTTCCTCATTTTACATCTAAGAACATTGTTGTGTTTTAAGATTTTTCTAAATCTTCCTGCTTTCTGAATTTCTACAGGTTTGACGTGGAAAATATAAATGACCATGTGGTCTTGGACTTCTGGACCCCACTGTACATTTACATTAAACCCAACAACTAATGCTTATTTTTGGACTGTAAAATATGATCTGGGAAGAGAAAATAGCCCCAATCAACCATACTGCATTTACTGAACATATTACTAATGTTACGGTTTTTCATGACTACTGCTGCTAGTAGCATTTCCCCTTTTTCTTCCAAGGCTTGTGTAAATTCCAGTAAATATGACCTTGTCACATCTAATGTTGTCTACCATCTAGTCTTATTATGCATAACAGAAAATCCATCTGGGCATCAGTCACTGTTTGCCAAAAAATATTAACATGTGTCACTGTAACAATCCAAGACCAACTAATACATTTTGCCAATCCCTATAAAATATGCCAAAGTGACACATAGTCTGATACTAATTGCTAACCCCTGTACTACAAAACTACCAACAATGAAATTAAATGAATATTGCTGTTATAATAAAGTACGAATGGAGTAACAAATAAATAAAGTACAAAAATAAAAACGGAAGTTATGAAGACTTATATGCATAATATACTGTTTCAATTTGAGTGCAACAATCTTTACAGGCAATGCAAAATCAGCTTTACAAACATTTTTTAGGCAAATTTCAGAGTACTAATTAAAAAAAAATCTCTTTGCATTGTAAACATCAAATATTCCCCTGGTCCTCAGTACCAGAACAAACCTTCCCCAAAGCCAAAGATCAATTCCAATTATCAAGTAGAACCAGCATGCAGTGTGAAAATCAATTGTTAACCAAGTCGACCCGTCCTTTGTCACTGAGATTTTATTCAGGTCACTTCAGCTCTATTTTTACCTCTCTGTCATTTTTTTGTCCATCATTTGTGATCCACTTGCATCTGATCCAGACTAATTAAAAAAATAACCAGGTATTCTCATACTAGGTTCAAACTTTCAGTCAGCCAGGTGAGATCTTTGAGTAAAAATAATGTAATTATTATAATAATGCAATTTACAAAGCTATAGACACAAATATATAAGTTTAATACCACAGAATATGATATGTTTATTCTTCTGTGAGCAGCTGCAAAACCAAACCCACAGAAGCACAAACCAGGCTGGATTTTATGGAAATGATCTTATGAATTTGTTTTTGTTTTTCCTGCAGGTTTTCCAGCTACTTTTTAATATTGAATATCAGCGTGACCTCAAATTCACCAGCCAAATAATCCCTGCTCATAGCTGCATTACTCCAACATGATGAGCTCTGCCAAAGCATAAGATGCTCACTGACATGCTAAATGTCAGCAAGTGTATGTTAACATGAATAATTAATTTTAAAGTATTAAAATTTAAAGAGAATAATCAACAGTTGTTTAGATTCATTCCTATAGTTGCATTTATCACTGTTACACCTAATTAAATAAAATTAGTCAGCTGATGGTAACATGAGCCTGTGCCCAAGTGCAATGGTAATGCTTTAGATTCAGCTAAGAAAGTGACATTTTTTCAGGGGGACAAAAAAACTTAAAAAAAAAAAATCACATTTTTATCCCCCACTTTCTCCTCTGTCCTGTATGTCATGAAGATTACAGCCTCATCTTGTGTGCCTTTACATGCTGGTTGATATTGTGATTGTTAAATTCTTATTGGTCAGACATTCAGCAGTGTTACTTTCATAAGGAGAAAAGTGCTACTTTAGTCGCATAAGCCACTGTGCCACCAGCCAACCTCATCTAGCATTTTGGCAGCTAGAAGCCAGAAGTCACCATATTTGGTCGAATGTTATCAGCTGATTCTAGCAAGCCTGGTTAGCAAGTTGGATTCATAAACTATGGGTTCAAAGCACAGACATGAATACAGTGCCTTGCGAAAGTCTTCATACCCCTTGAACTTTTCCACATTTTGTCACATTACAACCACAAACTTAAATGTACTTTATTGGGATTTTATGTGATAGACCAACACAAAGTAGCACATAATTGTGAAGTGGAAGGAAAATGATACATGGTGCTCAAAACTTTTTACAAATAAAAATCTGAGTGTGGCATGCATTAGTATTCAGCCCCCCTGAGTCAATACTTTGTCGAACCACCTTTCGCTGCAATTACACCTGCAAGTCTTTTTGTCTGCTGCTCCTCCAGAGTTACCATGGGCCTCTTGGCTGCTTCTCTGATTAATGCTCTCCTTGGCCAGCCTGTCAGTTTAGGTGGATGGCCACGTCTTGGTAGGTTTGCAGTTGTGCCATACTCTTCGTGGATTCGTGCTCCGTGAGATGTTCAAAGCTTGGGATACGTTTTTATAACCTAACTCTGCTTTAAACTTCTCCACAACTACATCCCTGACCTGTCTGGTGTGTTCCTCGGTCTTCATGATGCTGTTTGTTCACTAATGTTCTCTAACAAACCTCTGAGGTCTTCACAGAACAGCTGTATTTATACTGAGATTAAAGTGCACACAGGTGGACTCTATTTACTAATTAGGTGATTTCTGAAGGCAGTTGGTTGCACTGGATTTTATTTAGGGGTATTAGAGTAAAGGGGGCTGAATACAATGCACGCCACACTTTTCAGATTTTTATTCCAATTTTTATTCCATTTAGATTTCAGTCAAACAAGATTTTATTTGGATGACTACAGCCCTCCATATAAATGACAGTCAAAGAAATAAGACTTTGCACACGCACCTGGTGTAAGGACCACCTCAGTGCCTGTGTAGGAGGAGAACACCTGACCCTTGAACTGCTCCTGCTGCTCCCTGTAGTTGTTCTGCAGATAGTCCATCAGCATCACATATCCAGCCTGCTGCATCGTCATCACCTCGCAGAACATCAAAAGCTGCAACACAAGAACCACAGCAATACAACTACCAAAATGATTTCAGCAACAGCACCCTGCCATGAATTACACTGACTGGTTACCTAACAATGAGCAGTGATTATACTAACTGTGTGATTGTACTAACTCTAAGATTGTGATTTCAGCAGGTTCTTTTAAATAAAAGACTTTGGGAATAAAATAAACAAAGAAAGAGCTTTCCTAGATTTCCAATAAAACTCCACACAAAGTTTTAAAGGTTAGAATGTTAGAAAAATAATGGGCAACACAGAAAACTACTTGTTTGGAGGTATTCAAACATCAAATGCAAAGAAACTATATTTCAGTACATGCCACAGGAATTGAAGGTGACCCGTTATGCTAATTTCTAACTCCATATTTTTATTTTTGGTCTCTACTATAGTAGCTGTGCATCATTCACAGTTCATATAATCCTTATTTATCTTATACTTGGCCTTGGCACAGACTCTCAGTTCATCCTCTGTTTGAAACAGGCCCTTTTAATATGACAAGTTAAAATAACATGATAATATGTTCACTCTTGCTGACATTATACAGCTCCAGAAGTAGAAAAAAAGTACATGAAGCATAGCATTTAGAGCAGTCTGAAGCCTGAGCTTTTGGCTTACAGTGATTTCTTTTACATACACTGACCTCATTCTTTGAAACTTTGGCTTTGCTTAGTATGGACATCCACTATTGTAACAGGAAAAAAGTATGTATGTAAGTATGTATGGCAGAAAAAAGGAAAAGGAAAATAGGTCCCCTTTAAAAAAACAAAAAAAACAACACATTCTTAGTTTCTGTCAAAATTAACAAATATAGTTAAGGAAACTGGCTTCAGTGTCTTTCCTAGAGAACTAAAACTGATTATTGTCATGAAAACTGAGTTCTCACAATTAAAAGAAAATGGATGGATGGATGAAGGTGAAAATCAGCCACAGCACACAGCAGCTGTTCCCAAATTGCTCTGAAAGTGAATGGGCATGAAAGAACCATAAATAATGCTGGAATGGTCCCATAATTTGATCAATATCTGTTACACGGAAACACTGTTAAAAGGCAACAGTGAGTCACTTCCCTGTAATTACACAACACTCACGTGACTCACAGCAACAACAACACTGTGGCAGAGCCAAGTTAAGAGCCCATTAAAGTGGTTGCAAAGTCATAACTTTAAACTATTAAGCTCTGGTTTGGAATTTAGACCAGCTAAGACACGACACAGAAACCTGGAAACCCTGAAAGACCTGCAGCAAAAGCTAGCGTGCAGGGTGCCAGAGGGAAATGTGAACATGCCACATCTGTTTCCAGGATTTCAGACGTGACAAATAGCACAGGTCAACAGGTCATTTTCATCAGAGATAAATTTATGTGGGTTCCGTAGTGTTTCTCATGCTGATTTCAAATCTGTGTTTAGTTTTTCTCTAGCACATCTATTTTTTGTGATGAAGGTAATTATATATTGCATGATATTTGGTATAATTACTCCAAGAACAGTTGTAGCTTGAATGACACCATTCAGTATATCTGTGCCACAATGTGTTTGACCTCGCCCTGATGATACTGAAACATTTTCTTGGCTGGTGCTTACGTTACAGTGTGCTTGCATGCTTACCACATGCTTGTACACTGTAAATTAACATTGCTCATAACTCAAAAAGTTGATGTGACTGGAAAAAACTGAAAACAGATCTGAAATCAGCGCGAAAAACTGATTTAGAAAAGTGTGTTGTAATTTTTGATGATCACAAAAACATTGTTGTCCTGTGTAATTGTCCTTTTATATGTATTTGAAATATTTTATTGTATTTTTTTAAACATATATATTTTTTATTGATTGTATTTTATATGTATTTTATATATTAATTATATTTATATAATAATTTTATATTATATATTAATTTTATATATTAATTGTTTTTTTGGAACTATTACCCTTTTCCTTGCTTGGCAGCATATTAAACATTGCCAAAGCTCAGACTACAGACTGCTCCTAACCGATTCAGACATTTTTTTTCTACTCTTGGCTCTGCAAGATGTCAAAGAGAGCAGATATCTCTATGGTCATCTCAGGCACACTGCTCTGATTAGCCAGGAACTTCTCGGTCTTTCCTTTCCCTGGCTGTTTTATTTCCACTTTCCAGTTCATTAGCTATACAGAATTTGAAAAAGAAAAAAATGGAAATTTAAACTTTAGACAGAAGTCTCAGTTTTAGGCTCAGTTTCAGTTTTAGGTATCAACAGCTAAAGTTTAATGACTAAGAAATGCACTGTGCTAATGAGCTCTTGTAGAGTACACCAGTGTGTGAAGCCTCCTCTCTAATGATAGCTGTGTTCAGAGTGAATGAAGTTGAAAATGACATCCAGCCCTCAGCAGACATCACAGTGGAATCTTTTTGTTGAAAACCTTTTGTTTGTGCCTTCACATGTTTGTGCAAGCACATGCATTTCTGTGCGTCCAATGTGTTTCATTAAGTCTAAATACCATAGAAACCTTTTGTAAGCCAATATTTGTTTGATGTCATGACTGCCCCGAGGCTGAGCATGACTGTCAATCACGCTCAGTCTCTCTCTCTCATACACACACACACACAAATAGCTGGTTTGTTGACAGTCTGTTCTGTCTTTGCCTCACCCATCACTGTTGTGCTTTCTAAGCTCTGGTATGATACTTCCACCATTCAGGTCCTTGAAAATGTTTCTAAAGGGCTGCTTACGGACATAGTTGTAATTGTTTATTTTTCCATCTTGACTCCTAAAGGAGCACACAGGCACTCAGGCAGAGTTTTCAGCCTACTTACAAAATGCATACTGTACTCTTCATCACTGCTGATTGCTTTTTCACTTCCTCCTGTCAGTTTTTTTTTTTTCTTTCAGGTGGCTTTAGTTTGGTTCAGTTCTATGAAAATCTATTTGGAAAGACTTGTTTCTTATTGTGTGCTTAATCATTGTGATTTTTTTCATGTACTGATACAGTTTAGGGCTGCTACACTTTAGGGGGTTTATAAAATTTGTCCAAAAAAAAGAAGACTCAAACATTAATGTAACAGGAAATACTTAATATGACAGAAACCATAATAGGAAATTTAAAGTGTTTTGATTTTTTTTTTTTTTTTTTATTATTATTTTTTTTTTCCTTTTTTCTTAAT